>PVJA010006815.1:0-71419 GCA_004027025.1 Myocastor coypus
CAGGCTTATCTAAAGGGGAGGATGGGGACTTAGATCCAGCCGCAGTTCGGTTGCTTACAAGAAATAGGACATTCTGACATGGGGAGTTGTTCCCATCCTTGGGCTTATCTGAACTTTTAGCAGGTGCAGCATCAGCATTGGGCGCAAGCAAGGGAAGAAACAAAACCATAAGTAGCATTTTGTAATTTTAACTTTTAAAGGATTCTAGAACTAGTCCTGGAAATTGCTGTACTGGGGCCATGTGGGTTTTGTAAAAATCTCTCTTACAGACCACACAGGCCAGACACACAGGAAGGGTGTTCATCCTACCTCTCTGGAATAAGAGTTCTGTTACTCTGGGTGGGAGATTGGATCATTCTAGGTACTTGGGTCACAGCCAGTAAAAGTAAGCTCTGACTATGGATGAGGTAAGGAAGGACAGGAGCAGACCCTCAGTTTGAGGACCAGCCATCATGGCAGCTGGGAGAGGGGGACCAACATGAACTCTCCCTCCCCACAGTGGAGCCCAGGGAGCCAGAGCCCAGGGAGCCAGAGCCAGAGCCAAAGCCCCTTCCTCCTAGGTGCACATGTTCTGCGCCTTTTAATCTTCACCTCGCACAAGTCCAAGGGAAAAAATGTGGGCACCTCTGAGCAGGGGTGCAGGGTTGGGCACATGTTCATTGACAGAACCAGCCAGTACCCCCGGTGGAAGCCAGCCTTGCTGAGAAGAAACAACTGGGCAGTGGCTAGAGGAACAAAGCTGAATGTGGCCAGGCAAGAGCCACCAGGGCCCAAGCACTGTGACCTGGGCACAGGTAATGGGGTAACAAGGAAAACATCAAGAAATGGGCAAGTAGGCCTCTGCCTACAACCTCCAGTGCCTTGGGCAAGTTGCTTACCCTCAGTTTCCCCATTGGAAAATACCAAAACCACGTTCCCTCTTAGAGCCAGACTGCCCTGGCTTCTGTTGAAGGACACAACCCCGTGAGTGCAATCCCCATCACGACTTCACACAAGTCTGGAGCTCTTCCGTGCTCCTGGGGCCCTTTCCCACCTCCTTGTGCCCTCACCCACTTTCATAGCTTTGTAGCTAAATGAAAAACCAGAGCTGGCAGGTTCAGAGAAAGCACTTTAGTCTAATTGATTAAGAATTGCACATTCAGCAAAACCAAAGTCTCGGGAAAGAGAACTTAATGCCCAGCATGATCTCTCCTGTTACATGAGAAAGAAAGGACTGCTTGGGTCAAGCTTTATGCAAACCTGTTAACCCAATTATACTCTTTGGTCAACTGCTTCCTCCCTGCTAGCAAAAGTGTCCTTCAGTACAGAGACCGGTGGTGAGAAGGACCAGGAGAACCGGCTTTGAGCCAGCTATGCATAACATGCGTGCGCACAGCCATTCTTCTCTTCTACACAATCCAAGGAGACAGAGGGCTCAGTCCTGGTCCTTGTCACCAAGGAACTCACAGGCACAAAAGGCACTGACAAGCAAGCAAATAAAAACAACAGTGCAACAGAGGTGAGAGGATCCCGGAGGAAAAGCCCAAGTCTCTCACCCAGAAGTTCAGAGAAAAGTTCGTTCTAGGTGGAGAAAACTCCAGCTGAAAAGACAGGAGGTGCCATTTGTTTGCAGCCCAGAAGTCAGCTCAGCTGAGATGGACGTAAACTGCATGAGGCCGGACAAGCTGGGAGCACCAGGTGAGCCTTCTCAGCTGCCTACACCTGCCGCTCAGTCCATAAGAAGAGGACCCTTATCCCAACCTCCCTGCCTCTACTGTGGTGGGGAAACTGAGTGCAATTCTTCTCAATCATTCTCTGAACAACTCAGTGCATTGTGAGGACAACAGTTACGCCTCATCCTTCAGCCCCCAGGCAAATGAGAGAGAGCATGCGGGGCCACCTGGAGGGAGTTTCTTTGGCAGAAGGAGGGTGTGTCTTTGCTATTAGCCTCTGAGCTTTCAGCTTCGCATTTAGGTGGACACAGAGACCCTGGTATCTTAGCGTCTCCTATCTTCCCATAAGCCCCTTTGCTTTTGGAGTAAGATATAACTAGGATGAAATCCTGTCTCTGCTACATATCAAACGTGAAACCGTGAGATTCCCTAATCCGCTCCTTGATTCCATTGCCCTCCCTATACAGTAGGCCAAGGATTGCTCACTTCCCCAGATTTATAAGTATTAAGTGAATTAATTTGTAGGAAAATCTTGGCAAACCGTAAAGAAAGGGAAGTACAAGTGAAGCTCACTTGCTCCTGGCTGTTGCCTCCCTATTTCTTCCAAATGAGAACGCCTCAGGGTCACCAAAGCACACTCAGTTCAGTGGGGTGCACATGGCACTAGAAGGCAGGAGACCTGAGGTTGGTTTCCAGTTCTGCCCTCAGAGTACCTGTACCAACTTCTTCTGCTTTTGCCCATGTGTCAGGAGCTGTACAGTTCTGGCTCCTCAGCTTGCAGGCTTCCCAGCCACCCACCCAGTAGATAGCAGGCAGAGCCAGAAGGAGCCAGGGTATCTCCTTTTCTCATCCACCTCAGGCCTGGATGGCCCTGGCTTCTGCCTCTGTAGGTACTACCTCCTGCTGCTGCTGACCCTTGACCTCTGAAGGAGAAACTCCTGCTCACAGCCCCTAAGTGGTCTTTGGAGCTCTTCTTGTTTCTGACTCTTCCACACCCTAAGTGGAAAGATGTTTTAATGTGTTTACCCCCTGGGCCTCAACCTACACTCTGGGTGAATGAGTTATCTCCCTGCCAAAAGGCATGGTGGGTGGTCTCTGGGGCATCTTCCACTCTCTACAATTATGATAGGAATTTAACAGCTGGTCTCATTTACCTATCTTTTGAGTCTTTCTCCCTCTCCCGCCAAAGTCATCCAAGTAGTTCCCTTTATTTGTCCCAAATCAGAATTAACAAACAACCTCATCACCAAAACTCAAAACCTGACTTTTACCACCAACCCAGCCCCAAATCCTGGTTGAGGACTTCCTTGCACGGGTCATTACCCTCAGTCTCTGCAGCCCACCTGCCCTTCTCTCTCACTCCTGGAGGAGGCAGTGCACATCCTGGATGACTGTGTGCCAGTGGGCTGAAATCACCCAGACTAAACCAAGAGCACACAGAAAAACCTTTGCTAAAAGTCTGGTGAATGAACGCTTGCAGAGCATGAGTCCCCTTGGCCCTCAACGTGTAGGGTACCCTGCCCTCAGTTGCCTTATAACTTATTGTCAGACAAGCAGCATCAAATCCTGACTCTGCCCCTTCTAACTGTGTGGCCTGAACACCTTCACTGAGTTTCCTTGAGGTGTTTTCTGTTTTGCGTAATTGAGGCTCTAGGACCCACGTGATGCCGTAAGGGTCTTGGAGCAGGCACTCATTTTCATCTTCTCCACTTGGCTCATGACCTTTCCCTAACCAGCTTGTGTCTAGGCTTAAAACTCGTTCCTCTCCTGTTTCCATGGTACCAATAATTCTTCTCCTTTCTGGTGTTTTGGGACAATAAAGTCACCGCCCAGGGACACGCAGCACCTTTGCGGTAGCTCCCTGTTTCACATATCCCACTCCTTGTATTAGCCCCAATCCATGAAAGACTACCTTCTCTTAAGGGGAAGACAAGGTGCTCACTCTGTCATCCAGATCACACAATCCCCAGGCCATTGTTAACATGTCCACCATCAGAACAGTCATTCAGATTCCAAAAGACATTGACATTTTTCTCTGCACAATTTGCAAGCAAAGCAATATTACTTTAATTATGTGTCTATTATTGTCATCAGCATAATGCACCCACATAGATGGTGGCAGCAAGGCTGGGTTAATATATTCATTAGGAACAGGCACGAGCAACATGACATTAATACTGCTAATAATACCTAATTGAGCTTAATTGCAAAGTGATGCCTAATATATTGTGATGAATTTATTCGCAAAGTATTTACATATTTGTAGTTAAGTAATTAGCATTCCACCCATAAATAACTCTTCAAAAGTCCACTCCAGCTCTAGAGTAGAAGGGGGTCTCTCCACACCCTCCTGCCTGCAATAGCCAGGCAGAAAGGCTCTTAATTTGTGTAAAAATACATGTGTCACGTTCTCCTCAAAGGTAAAGTGCTGGGTCCCGCAAAGGAGGTGCTTGGGAGAAGGTGGCAAAAGGAGAGACGTTTGCTTCCTCTCTACTGCAAGTGCATGACAGAGATGGAGGCTTTAACTCCAGGGTTTTGCTGTGCTTCTTGGAAGACCTCACAAGCTCCATGGTCTGCACAGGGTGACAGACCTCAAGGGGTCGGAAGGGAGACCCACGTGGAGAGAGGGCTTGAGAGCCACAGGGAAAGCACTTGGCCCAAGGAGAACAGTTCTGAGCCAAGCAAGCAGCACTCTCAGATATGCAGGGTGTCATAGGGCAGCAATGGCACAGCTTTTCAAGGCAAAGGGCCTTGTCTGAATCGCAGATTACTGCTCACTCTCTGCATGACCTTGAGCCAAATACAATCTAGGCTTCTATTCCCTTTCTGAGATGCATTAATTATATGATAAAATAAAATAAAAGCCCTAAGAACTGGAGTCCTCATTTCCTCATTGTCTCTGCCCCTTGGAATCAGGGTTAAATCCAAGCATGAGAACAAGACTACATTTCATAGCAATTCCAATCATTTAAAATCTGGTGTTGTCAGGCAAGTTACTGAACTTCTAGGGACCTTGGATTCCTCACTTATGAGGCTTAATTTCACACCTAACTTGTAGGATTGCCATGAGAGTTGTAGGATAAAGCAATTCATATGAAGTGTTGGGAGCACCAAGCACAGAGCCAGCATTTGCTGTCGGATTGCACTGCCTTGCTGCGACCACTCCCTCCTGTTCCAGGTTCTGCTGTAGAGGAAATACCCTCCCTGGGCAGTGGATTCATTATAGTACTCAAATAGGCAAGAGGGTTATTGAGTGCTAAACATTAGGTTAAGATCAGCATTTCAGAAACAGATGCCCAAACCAAGCAGTCCACTTCCACCATCCGGAAACCACCAGCTCCAAGTCCATCTTGTGGCCACAGACAGGAAGCAACAAGGAGCAGGAGACAGCCACAATTAGGAGGCTGCTGAAAGTGCTGTCTATCTGCTGCCCTTGGCCACAACTAGCCTGCAGCTCATACAAATCATGTCTGCCCTGGACAATGAAGCCTCTGCTAACACTGCGGCTGAAACAGAAATAAAGCCTCTGCAACCACGGTTTCTGAAAGAAGTAGGAGAAGCCAAGTCCTCCATCACTTCTAAATCTAACACAACAAGTGAAAGATACCTTGGGCCCCAACTGCCAGAGCACCTGAAAAAGATAATTCTACTTTTTGAGTGCTGCAGATCTGAACAACACAGCAGAAGAGTGTCACAGAGGTGACAATTCACCTTTCCTGCCATGCCCTCTGTGCCTCAGCCTAGGCGAACAAGAAGCTGCCTGTGAAAACAGAGGAGTGAGGCTACAACTGGCCAGGCCTGCAGCCCCACAGCCCTATCTGGCAGTCCACACAAAGTCTAGAAGATTTGTTCTTCCAGCTTATGAGCATTCAAGAGTGTGAGCAAACAGTGGTCCTTCGGGTGTTCCCACTTTTCTAAACCTTATGTCCAGACAGAGAACTATATTAAGTTCAGCCCCAGAAGAGAAAGCACTGCTCCTTATAGTAGGAGCTGGTCACCCAGACAGACCTCCTCCTGAGATCCCAAGCAGGGTGCCCTTCACCAAGGAGACCTGGACCAGCTCCAGCCCCAGCTCTGGCTGGCATGGTCTCCATGCGCCACTTGCACCCTTCCAGATCCATCTCTGGCGCTCTCTGCAATCCACTGCTCAGCACTGCACCATGACGGTTCTAACAGTGAGCCCAAAGCAGAAGGTGGGAGGCCCAGAAGAGTGGGGGGATGTCTTCCCTGCTTTCTGTGGACTTCAGCATGGGATTTCTGGCCATGTCTGTGTCCCTTTGGCACGGTTCATCAACCTTGGCTTCCTCATCAGCTTCCCTGTCAGCCTCCCTCACTGCCTGAGTGTCACCTGGGGCTGGTTTAACTTTGCTTATAGTTCTGTCCAAGCCCACTGTTGAATAGTTCCCTTTAGCTAACCCAAGTTCTTGCAGGGTTCCTGACCAGTACCAATCTCAAGGACATAATAGCATCTAAGACAGAGCATTTTCCTTTCTGTAGATCCGCTTCCTTCCCATTTCCTCTCACAGAGGGTTGGCATACAGTGACTGCCCAATACGTGATGGCACATTTTTGTCCAATGTTATTCCTTTCTTATCTTCCAGTCAGAAATCAGACAATGAGGGGCCCGGCAGGATGGCTCAGTGGTCTAAAGCACCTGCTTGGGAAAGCTTAGGCAGCTGCAGGGACCGCAGTTTAATCCCTGCATCACATGCTGTGCCAGTCCTGCCCTCAGGGCAGGCTGAGCCAGCCATAAAAATGAATAAACAAACAAACAAAAGTTCTGAAACAAGAAATAAAATAAATAAAATTTTAAAAAGAATCAGACAATGATAGGAAGGATAGCGTGGTGATTAAAGCTCTGCAAATAAATCCAGTCCAAATTCATGCTCTGGGTTATCCACCTGAAAGTAATGGGGATAAAAGCTTTCGGAAGATAGCTGTAACAACCGAATGAATAAAACTGCTCCAAGTATTCAGAAAGGCACTTGGCTCACGGTAAGCGTTCGATACATTGTTGCTACACATCGCAGGATAAGACATAAAGACATTCTGAAGCTACATTCTAGGGAAGTGGAAGATGCTTAGCAGGTTTTGTATTTCTAGGTACAATTTTGATTTCAACAAACAGGAGAGGTCCGCTTAGCCCAGGAATTGGTGACACAGCCACTTCATGGATGATTAAGCCAGGACCCTCAAAAGAATTAGTTCAGAAATACCCCACCCTAAAGTGAGAATTGTGCACCTGGGTATACAGGGAGACACACTGCTTACCACCATGGATAGGCACAGGATATGGACAAGAAGGATTTGAATTGAAACCTCCTCTGCCAGGCAATAGCCACTGCCCTAAGCAATCTGTTTAATTACTCAGAATCAAAGACTTCTCAGCTTTAAAAGAAAGTAGATCCTAAAATAATATTGTCACCAGTCGATTTAAAGGCCAACAAGAGACCCATCCTGAAGTTCATGAAAGCTGCCTCACCTGCCTTGCCTTCACTCCTCTTATCCCGAGGCTTTGCTTATGGGCTTACTCCAACACAGTCCTAAAATATTGTCAGCTACTCACTGAGCTCTCCAGGGTTTGGCCGTTATCAACAGCTACTCTTTGTCTTTATAACTTCAGAGTCCCAGCTCCCTTTTATGCAGTCATCTTTGCCTGTGTTGTCCCCCATGGGAGTGGCCTTGAGGGAAGAGTAAGTGGTGCTACTTGACATCAGGTCTTCTCTGTGCACAGTCGCCCACAAGGACTCCTCGACTATCATTAGGTAATGACCTCAGGAAGCGCCACAAACAGTGCTGACAACATCAAGGCCCCCCGAAGGGAGCCAGAAGGAGGAGGCCGGGCAGCGTAATGTGGAACAGATAGGATTTCCCAAAGAGACAGAACTAGTTCTCTCTCTCCCTCTCTCTGTTTCTCTCTCTCTCTCCCTCTCTCTGTTTCTCTCTCTCTGTCTCTCTCTCTGTCTCTCTCTCTCTGTCTCTCTGTCTTTCTGTCTCTCTCTCTCTGTCTCTCTGTCTTTCTCTCTCTGTCTCTGTCTCTCTCTGTCTCTCTGTCCCTCTCTTTCTCTCTGTCTCTCTCTTTGTCTCTGTCTTTCTGTCTCTGTCTCTCTCTTTGTCTCTTTCTCTCTCTGTCTCTCTCTGTTTCTCTCTCTGTCTTTCTCTCTGTCTCTGTCTCTCTGTGTCTCTCACTATCTCTCTGTCTCTCTGTGTGTCTCTATCTCTGTCTCTCTGTCTCTTTGTCTCTCTGTCTCTCTGTTTCTCTCTCTCTCTCTCTCTCTCTCTCTCTCTCTCTGTATTATAAGAAAGCAGTTCATATGATTGTAAAGACTCACAAATCCCAGGATATTTAGGGTAGGTAAGCAAGCTAGAGACCCCACCCAGAGAGTATATGATCCAGCCCAAAAGCTAGAAGATTTGATTCTATTAGCTCATCCTTCTAAGACTTGATATTTTCATTCAAGTCCAAAGGCAGGAAAGTGTCAGTGTCCCAGATTAAAGGCACTACGGCAGGAGGTCCTCTCTCTGAAAGTACATTCGGCCTTTTTGTTCTATTTAGGCCTTCAACTCCTTGGATGAGGCCCATGCTCCCCAAGGAGGGCAAACTACTTAGTCTGCCAATTAAGTACTAATGTCACCAAGAACACTTGCACAGAAACACCCAGCAAAAACATTTAGCCAATTATCTGGACATCTTGTGGCTCAGTCAAACTGACACATAAAATGAACCACCCAAGCACCCATTTGTGGAATTGTCTTCATTCTGTTATCTTGTGTCTTAGCTATTTTCCTGTTGCTGGGACAAAACATCCACCACCCACACCTTTCAGGGGGAGAGATTCACTTTGGCTTAGGGCTGTGGTCCATGGTAGCTGGGCTCTGAGGCAGAAGGTCCTGGTAGAGGAATAGGTGCTCGACTGTGGCAGCCAAGAAACAGACTATGAGAAGGAAGGAACCGGGGACAAGAACGCAGCCTCCCAGGCCCACACAGTGGACCCTCGAGGCCGAGGTGGCCTCACCCCCTCACGTCACATATGAACCCCTTCCACTGATGAGTTCACTCATGAAGACAGTGTTGTCACAATGGTATCACCTTCCACACACATGAGAATTTAGAAAGACAAATCTAGATCTAGACCATAATACTCTACTTCTGGCCCCATAGGACTCCCATTAGTCTCATCATGCAGAACATATTTAGTCCATTTTGAGAGTCACCGAAGTTTTAGTAGTTCTAACATTACTGAAAAGTTGAAATCCAAAGTTTCCTCTGTGATTGAAGGTGATCTGTTATGCGAACTCCTATGAGGGTTGAAGGAACATTAAATACTGCTGACATACAAAGCATAGGATAAACATTCCCTTTTCAAAATGAACAAATAGGGAGATAGAAAGGTATGAGACCTAAGCGAAACTGGAACCCAGCAGGGCAAACATCACATCCTATAGGTGTATGTCCAGCAATCACCGTGAGTTGTGGCCAGATGAAAACTTTAGAGGGACTGAGAAGCCCCACCTTCATGGCCTTGCTGGGCGTAGCCCTCGTGATCTCTCTCTGGGGGTGCTTTTGCTTGCTGTCTCAGCAGACCAAGCATTCCTGGCATCTCCAGCACCCTGGACTCTCCATTGAATTGTTTGTCCTTACAGCTTTGTGGACTGTTATCCCAGGGCCACACCGCTTGGCCTCCCAGGCCCTCCTCTGGAATTTGGGTGAAAGCCCCTCAACTGTTGTATTTTTCATGTGTGTAAAACCAACATCATGTTGGCGACACCAAGGTCTGCTGCTGGCTCAAACAGTAGCCAGGTGTCCCTGGATCATGGCTGCAGCAACCACTGAGTGTTTGGTTGGCTGGACTTGGAGAAACATTTCTCTTTGTGCCCTGAATAAGCAAGTCCTGGCACTCTCTTTTGAAAGGAAAGCTCTACATTTTTGCCCTTTGAGCCTGAGGAAGGAGAGGCCTTGCTGATTTTGGAATGCCCTCAGGAATCTCTCCCACTGCTCTGATACAGAGTACACAGCTTCTTCTCAGCACTCATCTTTTTAGCAACCATCCTTTCCTTTGACTCAACTTTACTGTTGTCTCCTTCATTGCTAAACTCTACATTTAGCCCATAGTCTTACTTGTCAGATAGATCTGACAAAAATGTAGCCAGCAGTACCAGTTCCACAGCCTGAATGTTGGGTTGCTTGAAATTTCCTCTGCCCGATTAGCTAGTTGACTACCCTTAATACCAGTCTCCTGTAGTCTCAGGACAAAGACAAACTGAAGAGAGATTTTCTGTCAGGGTGGAACACTTATGGCCTCCAGTCCAACTGAAACTTTGTGAGCCTAGATTGTACTGTCCACACTCCTGTCAACATTCTGGTGTTCTGAGCTCTGACCAGAATCTCTCTGGGACTTTTCTATCTTTTCCTAAACTCCTGTAACAGTTCCAAAGGCTCCTGCACCATATGCTCTGTTACAATCACCACAATAGCCATACTCTCAGTACTAGCATCATTGTTAGGTACTTTCCCATTGCTAGAACAAAAATGTCCCATATGCACCACAGCTTAGAGAAGAGGTTTGTTGTGACCTGTGGCTTCATGCCACTGTGGACCAACTCCTAAGCAGAGACACGATGGCAGAGAGCTATAGTGGAAGAAAAGATGTGTAACCCATGCTAGCCAGGAGACAGACAGACAGACAGTGACACAACTAGGCTCTACCCCCAGTGACCCACTTCTGACCAGGTCTCATTGCCTAACAGTCCATTTAACTAATAAATTCATCGGTGAATGAGTCAGTGATCGAACTGAGGCTACACTCAGTGCACCCATTATCCAACGTTCCAGTCTCATGAGGACTGGGGAAGCATTTCAGATCTAAACCAGAACACTGCACATCCCACCGTTCTAGCTACCTCTTATACAGTGCAGTGCTCCAAAAATTTGATACAGGATGCTGTAAGACAAGCACAGTCATTTTCTTCATTTCCTCCTTCACTGATTTCTATAATTTTTTTTTTTTACCTGATTCATCCCCTGAAATGCAATCCCTCTTTAAATACCTTCAGAGAAAATTCTGGAATAGTTCCTCTTTGCTGTGGGCTTGTTTCAGGAAACACTGATAAGGAAACCAGACTAGAGACCAGGTATGTCTGCTTTGGGGCATGGAGAGAGAAAGGAGTAATACTAGTGCAGCTGCACCAGTGATGAAAGGGAGAGACCAGCAATCAACAAGCATTTGAGAAATAGAACAATAGGCCACGGGACCAGTTATTAAATGTGAGGGTAAGGACCCTGCTAGGGAGTCCTCTGTCTCTCAGAAGCGGCGTCCATGATGGAGGATGCCTCAGCATGTGGCTCTCTCTGACTGATGTTTGTTATTCAGCAGCCCTTCTGCTTTTTTTTTTTTTTTTAAGAATTATTTTATTTTATTTTATTTTATTTTATTTTTTTCTTATTTCCGAACTTTTGTTTGTTTATTTATTTATTTTTATGGCTGGCTCAGCCCACCCTGAGGGCAGGGCTGGCACAGCATGTGGTGCAGGGGGTCAAACCGCAGTCCCTGCAGCCACCTAAGCTTTCCTAAGCAGGTGCTTTAGACCACTGAGCCATCCTGCCAGGCCCCACTTCTGCTTTCTGACACAGTTCTGAAAGAGAGACCTGAGAGGAAGCTAAATCGTTGTCAGAGAGTGTGTTTACCTGCCTAACTGAGCTCAGAGATGCAGGCTGCCAAAGATCCTGAGGCAGCCTTCCAGGGAATGCAAGCAGCTCAAGAGGCTGCACAATCACAGCAGTGCTTCCATCCCTGGTTCTAGCCACCCCAGGTCCAGCCACACCCTGCACTGGCTCTGGGTTTGCTCAGCTGGCCCAAGTGGTCCCTGGGCCACTGCATTTCATGGGACCTGGAGCTCTGAAGAGCACAAATGCTGAATGGGGGCCTACAGGACCACAGAAGGGAAACAGTGGCAGACCCTTCAGGACAGTTGCTGAGGACAGCTACACAGGATGGCACCAGGAGGAGCAAGGGGAAAGAGCAATAATTTAGGAGGCCTCAATATTTTAAGAATAAGCAGAAAAGAAATCCAAGAAAGGAAATAAAAAGAAGTTTGGAGTTTTTTATGCAAAAAGCAGCATGGGAGTGTGAATGCTGAAATCAAGGAAAGAGATTGTCTCAGCAGACTGCTCAGCAAAGCCTAACATGCCCGAGATAACCACCTGAGAAGAGCTTCTCACACGACCAGCCTCTTGCCCCAAGCCTAGGGCCAGTGGAGGTGGGGGATGAGAGACCATGAGGGAGAGCCACGGAAAACAGGCAAGATGGCCTCATGCAGAGCAGGGAGCATGTGAGGCAACAAGTAGGCTTGGAGCTCGCCTGTGTGGGGTGGAAAATAGAAAGGGGCCTTCTGAGGAGTGCGACGTCAGAGCACAGAGGTAGAAATTAAAGTTTGCAACGCACATCCACAGCCCTTGTCTCTTTCCCTTCATGCCCTGGTGAGGGGGCTCCTGGGGAGACCCTAGTTTGCTGTAATAAAGTTGAGGCTCCAGGTTAAGTGGTTAAGGTCCCATGGTAAATGGCAGACCTCCCACAAAGAGGTCTTTCCTCTACTCTTTCTCTGACACCACATTGTCCTTCCTGCTTAAGCTAAGGCTGACCTGTGCCTGGCACATAACAAAGAGCTTTGGGGAAGGGGGAGGGGAAAGCCAGCCCACACTGAGGATGCCTAACATGTGCCAGACCCCACGCTGGGCACTGGCAGTCACTCAACATATGGGCATTAAGCAGCTGCTACCAGCCAGCCAGGCACAGCAGCTGGGAGTGCAGCAAGAGACAACGAACCAACCAATGTGCGCCTGCCCTTGTGAGCCATGTCCACCTGGGACCGAGAGAAACAAGGCGCCTCCTCGTTGTCCTACACCAGCAAATCTGTATCAGCTGCACACTGCCCGAGACTCTGATAAAGCACTCAGCAAAAGGAAAAGCAAACACAATATAAACAGGTTTCATACATGATGAGTGCTACTACAGAGAAATTAAGTACAGAAGGAATCTAGAGTTCTGGAGTGGGGAGATGCAGTTTTTTAAAAGGCAGTTTGTAAAAGCCCACATGGAGAAGAGTATGGGGCAAAACTTCAAAACAGGAGATCAACGATGTGAGTTCGAGACCAGCCTGAGTTACAAATGCGAGCTCAAGGCCAGCCTGAACTGGATGGCGAAAACCTGTCTCAAAAAGAAAAAAAAAAAAAAAAAAAAAAAACCCCCCAAAAAACCAGGAGATCAGTTAGGAGATATGGATTTGATTCCAGGCAGAGGCACTGAACAAAAGTGGAGGTGATAAAAGTTATCCAGATCCCATTTTGGAAATAGAGCTAACCATTTGTGCTGGGTCATGGGTACAAAGGAAGAGGACAGTGAAGCAAGCTCTGCGGTAGCTGCTGTTAGTACAACTGGGAAATCTGCGGGCCAGGATGAGGAGGCTCAGTGTCCATCTTGAGAAGGTCACGTTTGAGATGCTGCAGCCCCAAGCATTGCCAAGCTAATTAGGTCAGTCTGGAGCTCAGAGGAGAGCTCCGAAGTGAAGATGAAACTTTATGCATTCGTTGCCCTCGCCAAAGTGAAGAGATTCTCAGCAGCCAAAGAAAGCACACTAATTAAGCAAGAATATTAACTGCAGCAGAATGACATGCACAAGACTCGTTTAAGATTGCTAATGACACTCTCAGTGCATTGGCCCCTTCAAGTATACTAAAGGACAAACTCATGATCCAAAATCTGGTAAATAGTAGAAAATAATTAACCCTTTAAACTGCCTTTTCTTCATGAATTGCTCTTCTTGTAAATGAAGAAGGAACAACAGAGTTAGGGATAACTGGTCTCAAAACTCTGGAGGAAAAGTTGGACCCAGACAATAATCGTCAGCAGCATGCAAAGCCACCAGCCAAACGTGACGTGCCTCCTGTCTGACACCAGCCATGAAGTTCTGCTGCCAAGAAAAAGGAAAGCGGGACCAACTTATTTACTAGTTTACAGGAAATACAGAAGACAGAAGGGCATGTCTAAAAATATGGAGAAGACGCAGTGAACCAAGTCCAGAAAGTGAGAAACTCGCAGAACAACTGACCCAGTTTCTTCAGCAAATAAATTGCCATAAAACATGGAGGCAGAAGGATCTATAACCTGAAGTGCAAACAGCTACATGTCAATTAACCATTATACATGATGCCATTTGGAGCTCAGTTTAGACAAGATGTTTGATAATATTAAGGCAATATTGCCAATGTAGGGATGATAATAGCATGTAGTTATGGTTAGGAAAAGAAAATCCTAGTTTTATTTATTTTTTTCTTGTTTTAGAACTTTTGTTTATTTATTTATGTGGCCGGCTCAGTCTGCCCTGAGAGCAGGGCTGGCGCAGCCTGTGGTGCTGCGTATCGAACCACAGTCCCTGCAGCCACCTAAGCTTTCCTAAGCAGGCGCTCTAGACCACTGAGCCATCCTGCCGGGCCCTAGAAAATCCTAGTTTTAAAAAATATATATTAAAATGTTCGGGTCATCTCATGTCTGAGATTTGCCTCCAAATATTTGGTTAAAAAGATGAGAGCAGATGGGATGTAAGCCGTGGACATGGCATCAATCATAGCTTTCTTCGTGCTTTTCTTGGTACATTTGCAACTGTCTACAAGTTTTTAAAAAGGTTTCATAAGAAAGATATCAGCATAGTACATGACAGGCTTGAAGTTCTCCATAACAAAGCAGAGGCAAAGGAGTACTATTTTCCCCCAAATAAGGCCAAATTGAAAAATAATCAGTCTTAAAAAATAAAGATCAAAAATACCAGCCCCTGTCAGCCTGTCTTTGCCTGACCAGCCTACCCAAGCAGCCACGGAACGGAGCCAAGGAACAGTGATGACAGGTTAGAGAAAGGGGGCATTTGTGGTCTATGGCTCTCAAGGCTAATTATTTTCCAGCTAAAGCTTATGTTGGAGGAGACACAGGTGTAAGAAATTCAAGGATAGGAAAACCCGTCTTCCCAGAGGGCTCCCCATGGGGAAGCAGGTGTTATTGACTACAGACCTCTCAGGAACAATGGGAATGATCGAGATCATGATCCAGATGATATTCGTGAATGTGTTTGCATCCATAAAATGGCCATAAAGCTACAACATTTGCTCATTTTACTATAGGTGAAATTATACCTTGATTTGTTTAAAAAGCAAAGAAAAAGAAACATGACCAACAAGTGACCGGCACACAAATGGTGTTCCAAAGTTGCAAGACCCGGGGCCAGCAAGATAGCTCAGCCTAAAGCACAGGCTTAGGCAAGAGTGCAGGGACCACTGATGAATCCCTGGCACCACATGCTGAGCCAGCCCTGCCCCCGGGGTAGGCTGAACTGGCCACAAAAAAAAAAGGAGGGGGAGGAGGAGGAGGAAGAAGAGAAAAACAACAACAAAAAAATCTTGGATAGAAAAAAAAAAAAAAGACCAAGTGAGAACAATAGGGCAGGGAGGAAGATGGACAGAGCTATGTCTTAGGGCTCTTCCACCTCCACAGGACTGGGAGGGGCAGCGGGGAACCTCACAGAGACCGCTGAAGGCAGGCTTTAGACAGAGCAACAGTGTGCCGGTGGGGTGTGGAAGCCACCAGAGGAAGTTCCTCTGCATCAGAAGCCGTGACACACAGGAATGGCCCAGGGCATAGCCATGACCACCATTCAGAGGGTGGCATCCAGAAAGGCCTTGATAGGCAGGTGTACGCAGATGGGTTGAGTGGTGCCAGCTAGTGTGACCCTGTGCTCCCACCCACCAGACTGTGCAACCTCACCTTCCCACGCAACTCCAAGAGTAAAGCAGGTGTGGCAAGGGCTTTATGTTATTCTGCTTGGGCTACCCTAACAGCACAGCACAGATCGGAGCGCTGCCCGCAACAGAAATTTACCCCTACAGTCCTCAAGGCTGGGGTGGCTGAGTCCAAGGCCTCAGCAGAGCTGACATCTGAGGAGGACCACTGCTGGCTCAGTAGGACCCCTGGTCCTCCGCCTGCCAGAGGAACAAAGGTTGTAGGGGATCTAGGGCCTCCTGTGGCCTCTTACAGAGAAGCTGTCAACCCCTTCACAGGGGCTGTCCCCCTCACAAGAGCCCAGCCATCTTCTGACACTAGTGTGCTGGGCTTAGGAGACTCAGGCATGTGTCGAGTAGGGGTTGCACAGCCAGTAACATTCCCCTCAGACCACAGCATGGGCACACTGTGGTGTCATGCAGCAGAATGGAAACTCAGAAGCGGTGCAGTTGGTTGTCCTGACCAAGAAGCCAAGAGCTGTTGGAGGACAAAGGACTGGCGATTTGACCCTGGAGCAGTCAGGAGTGGATGGCTTTCAGAACAGTAAGGGCAGCAAGGGGAACAAAATAAGCCAGGAAGTTATTTCAGGTGTAAAGGTCACAAGAAATGGGTGGCACACACTTGTCATCGCCAGTCTGGGAGGCTGAGTCAGAAGAATCACAAGTTTGAGTCTAGCCTGGGCAGTTTAGCAATTTAGCAGGATTCTGTCTCCAAATAAAAAATATAAAAGCGACAGGAAGTAGTTCCAGGCTCAACCCCCAATACCACACAGAGAAAAAAAATCCCTAGAACTAGGAGGACAACCTCAGGCTCCGAGCTGCTATGGGGCACAGAAGGTCAGACAGAGTGAGTCTGCTGCCCTCGCCGCTGCCCTCTGATGAGGCTCAAAGCAGGCTGCCAGCTACGCTCAGGCTGCAGCCACAGCCTTGCTGGTCCTGAAAGTGACAAGCACAGACCCCGTAATTATTAACCTTGCCACTTGCTTCTACAGTTTATTGTGACAAGACAATGCAATAAGGAGGGAGGTAATCAAAAAGCAATTTTGTAGCAGCAAGCTTAAAGTGACAAACCTTGCTTTTCCTAAATAAATCACCATTATCCTCGGATGGCTCAGGACTGACAACTACTGGGTTTCCTTAGAAACCAAGTACTTAGCTAAACCTGTGGCCTGGTATGAGCAGGAGCTGGCAGCATCTGGAGAAAGGGACCCAGCAGCTTACAGGTGAGGCAGGCACCAGCAGTGCTCCTGACTGTGCCCTTCCACATCTGTGCTCTTCTCCAGGGACCCCTGAGGTCTGCAACACATGGTAATTTGTCATTTTGCAACATTATTAATTTGGTATTTGAGCACCATTTGATTCGCTCTGGAGTGGGCTTGCCAGACCAACATCCCGATCCCAGCACAGCCTTTGAGGTGTGCAGAGTCACGCCGTTCCTGGAAATGTGCCGAAATGGTCTCCGTGTGTGTCGCAGTCCTGAGACAGCCAAGAGCTAATGCTGGTGATGAAAGAGAGGACAAAATAACCCAAAGCAGCCGTGGCACTTGGGAAGGAGAAGGACTGTGGCAGCGTTAATAAATTTTAGACGGACAATTGCAAATATCTATCTGGATTTAGTTTCTGAATATATCCATTACAAGTTCTAAATATCCACCACACTATTTCTTAAAAGCTAGCACCTCCCTTCCGTCTTCCTCTCCTGCCCTCGCTTTGCACTCTTCTTGCACAAAGCCAGCCTGGTGTCTGCGGGTGTTGGGGAGGAGGGGAGGTATTGCCATTCTAAATAGGGCAGGCAGGAAGGTGCACTCAAAGGGGAGCTGAGGTTTCAGAGGCCAAGAAGGTGACCTCGGGAACCCCTACAGGAGACAGTTCTGGGCAGAAGGGAGCAGGCACAGATGCCCCACACAGAAAGGAATAGCAGTGAGGCTGGACTGGGGGTATGGGCACGTGGTGGGGGCACCAGAGAGGGGAAAGGGGGACAAGTCCTAAAGGCTACTGAAGGGCTTTGGTTTCTTTTCTTTCAATCCAGTTGACTGAATGCAAGAAGCACTGTTCTGGGTTACATCATTAGGCCTTTTCAAACTTTTTATTTTTATTCTTATTTTTATCATAAGACAAGATCTTGCTAAATTGCTCGGGCTGGGCTCAAACTTGAAGTGTGCCCATCTCTGTCTCCTGAGTTGGTGGAATTATAGACACAATACCCAGCTAGGACTTGGGCTTTGAGTGAAATCAGACCCACACAGGTTCTGTGCAGTGAAATGATGTGATCTGACTCTGGACTTCAGCACAATCGAAGCTTTCAGGTTCAGGAAAGAAGGTTACAGATCTCAACAGCAGCACGACCTAAGGTGATAGGGTCGGAGGACATGTTAGAGCACCTGGGTATACAGCATGGACCAGCAGGACTTCCTCAGGCCTTGGATGTGGACTAGGACAGAAAGAGAAACCAAGGCCCACCCCAAATCACAACTGCAGAGCAGGCGAAACTGCTGTCGCGGAGGTGGAAGAGGTTCAGCCAGAGTGGGCTCAGAACAGAAATGCAAGGCTCTGCCTCAATTTGCTGGCCCTATGATGTCCGTGACTCTGGGCTTAGGAGAGAGACCTGAGTGGACGGTATAAATTTTGGATCCATCTGCATACTGATAGCATTTAATGTCAAAATTAGACAGAGTATCCCCAACACAGTGAGTGTAGGTAGAAAATGAACCCAGGTCTAACCCGGTACTCCAACGTTAGATGGCTGCTCTGACACCCAAAAGATGTTAGACATGGCTAGAAAATGACGCCACATGTGTGCCCATCCCAGCTCACTTGAGGCCTTTCAAATATCTTGAAAGACAACCCAATTCTACATTCTTGAGCGGCCCTTCCTAGTGCTTGAGCCTCTGCTCCACCATTCCACTGGAACTTCCTCCTCCAGGGGAAGTGATGAGGCTTCCAGGGAGACATTCGGTGTCCTCTGCCTCTGCCTCACTCCTGCTCCTCTGTTCTCAAACTGTCAGTAATGGATGGCCCTGGGGACCTGAAAGTGTAGGGGTGACTTGGGAATACCCACTTGGGCCCCTCAGTGGCCGGCTTTGGATTGGGCTCCCCTGATGGGAAACTGGTGGGCGGGAGAAGGACACAAGCATATTGCTCCTTTGCTTGCCCTGATGTCTTTCTCCACAGCCCATAATGGTGGCCCCCTCTCAGGGCAGCAGTCCTCCCTGGGCTCCAGCAGAACCCTCTTCTCACCTGTGTCCTGCCTCTCCGCCCCAGGCTCTGCCTGTCCCTGACACTTGTCTTCTTTACTTTCTGTACATGATATCTACTGCCTTGCTTTGTCCCATGTGTGGGCTGCCACTTAGCCAACTGCTCAATCCCACAGCTCAGGCCTGTTGTCACATCTTCACAGTGACACGGCAGCCCCCCGTGTTGAGCTACTCACTGGACACCATTGGCTGGCGCCCGGGGAATCTCTCCACTATCATGGCCTCTGGTGAACCAAGATTCTCTTCCTCAATACCTCTCCTCTCCCAGAGGCCACTTTCCTTTCTCTGTCCTCCCCTCTTTGTAGAGTGTCCTCCTGCTTAGCCCATGCCCACCAACCTCCTCCCGGCCTTCCTCCCTGCACACCTTCTCCTCGCCTGTCACTGTTGCTCCATTTCTGCTGCCTCCAGCCTTATGTCCTGTCCCCAGGTGGAGAGTGTTATTTATGCCTTAGGCCTAAGCCAGTTAATCTGTTCCATAATTTATAAGACAGCTAACCTTAGCTTGTTGGAGTTATTGAGCAAATATCAGAAGGAATTTAGCAGCAACTGTTGACAAGCACAGGATCTGTAGGCTAGCCTGGACAAGGCCACAGTTGGGAGAGGCTGACTGCTGTCCTCAGATTTTCAAACTAGCCATGGTCCTCCTCCCTAGAATATGAGACTTTCCTGGTTCCTTGTGTCCAAGAGAGACCCCAGTGACCTGCCTTGGCTTCATCTATCCATTGCTAAAACACACACAGTCAGAGCTAAAACACACACAGTAAGAGCCATACCTTCACCTTGGCTCTGTGATGCCAGGAAAGCGGGCCACACCTTTCTGAGCAGATAGAACAAGGCTAACAACACCCACCTGGTGTCCTTCACGATGCACAGGTTCTGCTGAGGGTTCTACGGACATCATCTCATACAGTCCTCATGGTAGATTATTATCTAGGACAAGAGCAGGTTGCTGGAACTTGGAAGAGGTAAAGACAGAATCCTTAAAGGTTTCTGCTGTGGTATCAGGGGGCAGGAATCATCCTACAGCAGAGTAATTAGCATCATCCAAGGTTCTCAGTTGGAGCAGCCAGAAGTGCTGGTCAACATTTATTTTCCTGCACAAGAGCCTGGGCCCAAGGGCTCTGCCCTGAGCTACACCACCAGCTCTTATTTTTTATTTTGGATCTCACTAAGTCAGGAAGTTGCCCAGCTGGACTGAGCCTTCCAGACTGCTGAGAGTACCTGTGCGGACCCCAGCCCGCATGGCCACCACGTTCTCAGTCCTCCCAGTTCTCTTAGCTATTCATCATCCTTCCCCTTCTGTCACTAGATACCACCAAGATGAAGCTGGCACCTTAATGACCTCCTCTTGGCAAAGGACTCACAACAGTGAAATTAGAAAGGGAGGCCATTAATACCAACTCCTTTCACATGTGGACCAACAGAGGAGAAACACCCAGAAGAGGAGGAAGGAAGGGAAGAAAGCAGTAGGTTTTCATTGTTGTGTTGCCTTCTGAGCACAATCACACGATGCCTGCTGAGACAGATCTTTAAGGCCTCTCCTAGAGACTTGAGCTGTAGTCTTGTGACAGGCCTAGGAGTCCACAGCCTAACAACCTTGCATCCACTGGACCTGCAGAACCTGGCAACTCTAAGATGGCATTTAGGGAAATACCTGGGCACCTGCCCTCACTGCTCCTTCACATGCCATCACTGACCCCACCACATACAGGTAGTATGTACACCCTCAACACTCTCTATACTTTCGTCTCCTGAGCACACACCATTACCTGGCCCATTCATGATTAGCAACATGATTATTTTTTCCTTCCCCATCACAGCGTAAGCTCTAAGGTAGGCAGAGCCTCCCAATTGTTCATTTTGTCATTCCTTGTGACCTAAACCAGCAGCTGACACATGGAAGGTCCTATCTGTGTTTGTGGGGGACATTGCAGCAGAGAGACAGGACCTCTGTTAAGCAGCCCTGTCCCATCCTGCCTAGAAGTCTAGCACCCCTGATCAGGTGACAGCGCTACCAATAGTTGAGTCCTACCGATAGCACACACACAGGGCCCAGCCAACACAGTGGCCCACCTGCATGCTTGGCTGGAGAGTGTTCCAGAACCTACTGGACCCTGAGAATTCTCCAGGATGGATGATACCGACCTGAAAGTTTTGGAGATTATGCTCCTCCACCTGAGCAGCAGCAGGAAAGGAGGCCAAGCGGAATCAGAGCCCCAGAGAGGGAAAGAGGCCCTGGTGATTGCAGCCGTTCACCCCAGAAACACTACATCCCTCTTGCTACCAACCCTTTCCTCTGCTAGTTGAAGTTGTTCCTCTCCTGCCTGATGAATAAAACTAATCCTCAAGTTAAGCGTAACTCAGCTGTGAAGGCTGACACAGGACACTGGAGCCACACAGTGGCTGGACCTTCCCTCTTGAGGCCACACTGTTTCTGAGGAGTGGCACAGGTCAGGGGAAGGGAGAGGACACTGCCAGACCTGAAGGGGAGACTCCTGGGGATGAAGCATCAGGTAATATCCATCCAAGCCTGTCTGAGACCCCATTCCCCATGACACAGACTCTAGGACCCTTCCAGCTTTGGAGGAGGTGCTGCTGGAAGTGACCCTCTCACTGCAGCCCAGTGGCCAGAGCCAGCCAGGTCCAGGTCACATCTCCTCAGGTGCCCAGGGTAGAGAGCAGAGCAGGACAGATACTAGGTACTGTGCTCCACCAGGACCACTGAGTCTAGGGTGTCACCTAAATGATTCTGCTCCGCCAAACCTTGCAGAAGAGTCACTTGCTCTAGTCCTAGGTCTGTGGTCTGTGCGGAGGACAACGGAGCTGAGGCCTCCTCGTAGAGAGAGGGAGATGGGAGGACAGTGGCACTGGAACCTCAGTGACCAGAAGCCTCTCCTGCCTACCCTGGCCACCGCCCCCAGGGCAAGAGCAGACCTGTGCTCCTCAGCACCTCCCTGGCAGTGAGAGCTCTGGGGGACATGACCAGCTGGGTATACACAATGGGGGAGGAGCCCAGGGGCTGCAGGACCACAATTCTGGGCTCTCGAGGGCAGAGATCATCTTAATCTTCTCAGTTCCATCCACTCTTCTCAGCACCTGGTGAAGACCAGCACCTGCCCTCCAGCTTCCTCCATGGTAAAAATCACTGTCTTGTGCATTTTCAGCACTAATATTCATAACAATCCAGTGAGAAAAGGTAGATGTTCGCACTACTTATGGATGAGACAGTGAAGATACAGAAAGACAGCCATTTGTGAAGCACCACACAAGTGTAAGAGACAGAGTTAGATTAGCCCAGGAGCTAGAATTTCAGTACGCTGTGGTCAGTCTACAAGGCGGGCCCTGGAAAAAGTGCACCAGTGCCCTCGCGATACTGGCTCTCATGAGAAGATCATTGCGTGACGAGCCTTGGTGGGACACAGGTCATGCTCTGCTCCCTTCCTTGTCCTCTGTATTAGTCCCTGGAATCTGCTCTGTCACTCTGCAGGACCTCAAGTCGGGCAGCTATGATTAGATTCTCACTCATCTTGGTGGTTACTTGGGACATCTGTGCCTTCCCGATCAATGAGGTCTTGAACTTTAGCAAAATCGTGAATCCCTTGCCATTAGTCACATTGGCAGCTGCACTCTGAAGGAAAGGGTCCTGGGGAGATTCTCAGATGCTTTTAGTCAAAATCTAAAGCCCTGAGGCCCGCACGCACACAGACTTCTCTTGCTCACTGCTGCTGGACTCAGGTTCTTTCTGTTTCTTTTTCCCTTTTGGTGCTGAGAATCAAACTCAGGACCTTGCACTTGTCAAGTAGGTGCTGTGCGACTGAGCTGCATTCCCAACCCTGGGCTTCTATTCTTGTCCACAGCAGTACCTCTTACCCACACGGAACACCTTCACTAATCCCCACAGATGCTGAAAGCTTACGCCATCTCTCATGTTTCTTTCCGTAGGCTCTGCAGCACTGCCACACAGCTGCAGGGTTAACTGTCCTACCAGTGCCCCACCAGCACTATTCTTACACTTTGGAGCTGTTCCTAGTACTTGAATGGCAACACCATGATATCGGAACATTGACAGCTGATGTGATAATATGGACAGTTACTAGTTGACTAAGGGACCTGGGTAGAGAGGATTACACAGTGGCCAAGGGACAATAGACCTGAATGGGACAGAATGCAGTGACACAGACTTTGTTACACTAGTCAGAATGGTGTGCAGAGACTGGGGTTTGATCCCTGGCACGCCATGCTGGCCTCGCCCCCAGAGTACGCTGAAATGACGATTGAGACTGGGCGTGGTGGCACAGGTCTGCAACTCCAGCACTTGGAAGGCTGAAAACAGTAGGATTGCTATGAGCCCGATCTGTGTAGTAAGACCCTGTAAACTCTGCACTAAATAGATTATAAAAATAAACAAATAAAGGTGTGCAGGTTAAGACTTGGGATTGCTTGCTTCTGGAATTTTTCTTTCTTTCTTTCTTTCTTTTTTTTTTTTTAAGAATTTTTGTTTTATTTTATTTTTTTCTTGTTTGAGAATTTTCATTGGTTTATTTATTTATTTTTATGGCTGGCTCAGCCTGCCCATAGGGCAGGGCTGGCGCAGCATGTGGTGCTGGGGATCAAACCACAGTCCCTGCAGCTGCCTAAGCTTTCCTAAGCAGGCGCTTTAGACCACTGAGCCATCCTGCCGGGCCCCTGGAATTTTTCCATTTAATGATTTTGGGCTTCAGTTGACCACGGGAACTGAAAATGAGGAAGCAAAACTTGGATAACAGGCACCAGAAGCCTACCGTGTGCTGGGCACCAGGCTTCAAGTCCAGTGCAAAGTCATGGGTGTCCACATACCCATGACCTGGGGAAAGGACACAGATCAGGGGCCACCTCGCACTGGGACTAGAGCTGTGATGGAGGCAATGGCGCAAAAGCGGCGTCCCCAGCCCAGGCTGGGGTATTGAGGGGCGCCTCTGCAGAGGCAAGCGCAGTTCTAAATATGGATTTGTGTTTGGTTCCTCAAACACATGACTTTGAGAGAACTGACATCTCTAACCTGTAGTTGTCTTATTTGTCCAATGAGCGCAACAGTGTATGCTGCATAAATATGCACTAGATCCATAGCCTTTGTTGGGCTTTCGCTAAGGTTAGGCTTTGGTATTTGCTTTTGTAAAAAATGTAATCTTTTCACCCATTTTATAGATTTAAAAGCTGAGGCACTGGGGCCAGGCAGGATGGCTCAGTGGTCTAAAGCGCCTGCTTAGGAAAGCTTAGGCTGCTGCAGGGACTGTGCTTTGATCCCCGGCACCACATGCTGCACCAGCCCTGACTTCAGGGCAGGCTGAGCCAGCCATAAAAATAAATATATAAACAAACAAAAGTTCTGAAACAAGAAAAAAATAAAATAAAATAAAAATTAAAATTTCCTGAAAAAAAAAAAAAAAAAAGCTGAGGCACTGTCAGACAGTGAGGCAAAAACTCAAGAACAGAAAGTCAGGGTAGTGGTATAAAGACACAAATAACCCTAGAGGTGAAGGTGTCAGGGTCCCTTTCTCCTCTTTGGGACAACCTACTGGACTGACATCCACAGCTCAGAGGAGAAGTTCACCTTGGCTCACACTTCAGTCCACAGCTGTGTTCTGGAGGCTCAGGGTGGGCAGGCAGCCATGAAGGCTGGCCGGGTAGGTGGGAGGCACATGGGTCAGAAGCGCTGGTTTCCAGGAAAGGGCAGCACCTGCTACAGGCCCCAGACGTGCAGAGACTGCCACAGTCATGCACAACTGTTAGGTGACAGACTGAGATTTGGACCCAGGCAGCGGGCTCCAGAGCCTACTCTCTCAGCTGCGCCCTGGCCTACAGCACTGCTCGCAGAGCACAGCTCTGTCTGAGGCGGCCACTGGCGTTGCGATCACTGTCATTTTTTTTTCCTGCCCCAGAAGTTAGATGCAAGGGCAAGAGGTGAGGTCAACCCCCATGCCTTGTGCTGTATGGGACCAAGCGCCTGGGGACTGAGGCTCTACTAGGCAGAGTCCTTCCTCCGTCCTGCATGGCTGACCGCATCATTGCCCGCTCTGGCACCCTCACTTACAAGGGGAAGTGCCGGGCCAGATGCTCTCTAAGGAAGTTTCTCTGACATCCTTCTCTTCTCCACCTTGGGGTGCCCTCCCAGGGCCCCAGCAAGGGCCAGTGGGCGTCCCAGTTTGACATCTCCTCCCCTTCTGACAGCAGGCTCCTGATTAACAGGCATTGATAGCAATTCTCATACTCACAAAATCCTCCTCACTGGGAACAAGAAGAAATTAAATTGCTCACTGGAGTGGGTAACAGATGGTTGGCTCCATCTTTGCCCTGACTGAGGCCCTCCAGAGAGAATAATTGAGGGCATCTTGTCACATGAAAGGGACCGAGAGGGTGAGGGAGACTGGAGCATGGCAGAGTCCTCACTTTGGCGTGTCAGTCATTCTGATGTCATCCCATTTCTCAGTGAAGGAGAAAAGCAAACAGAATCCAGAAGAAGCCAAGAAGTTTGTAAATGGGGCACACTGAGTGGTCTGTCTTTACCTCCCACTTGACTTACTCTGTGTGCGTGCACGTGTGTGCACGTGTGTGCACACCTACACCTGCACACAGACCCCTACAACCAAGCTGGAGTCTTCCCAAGCTCCTGGCCCAGAAACTCAGCGGGGCTGGTCCCCAGGGAACCCTCCCCTTCGACAGACCTGGAGACTGGTGGGCCCAGCACAGGCATGCAGTACTGTCCCTTCCCTCCAAAGCCCTGGACGCTAGTTTCACCCAAGAACCGACACACAGTGCCTCGCTACTACTCAGCTGAGGGAGAGACCAAAAGACTGAAATTTCCACTTCAGGCAAATGGCTCACAGTACATAGTCGTGGTGACAAACCTGAGCCGTGCCTCTCATGCCTTCCAGTGCCCTCCCCAGGAAGCCTTCAGGGCCTCCACAAATGCTCAGCAGAATCAAAGGGACCAAGAAGCTTTTATCAAGCAGGTCTCAAGGGAATAAAGCTTAGAGTGAGAAAGCATGCTGGGATCAGATGCTGAGTTTTCACCCAGGCTCTGCCACTGACCAGCTGTGTGCCCTTGGGTGAGGTACTTAGCCTGTGGCCTCCTTGCATCTAAAGTGGAAATAAACATCTTTCAAACAAGAGCCCCTGAGTATCACAGGAGACAGCAAGTACAAGCAGCCTGGCTCTCTGTAGGGGGATCATGAACATTTGTCCTAAGAATTAGAGAAGCTCAAATTTAGGAGACAACTATTTTGAAGTCACTTTTTTAGGCTTCCCAGCCACTGGATGAGAGGTTTTCAAGGCAGACACTAAATCAGTCCAACACCCACGTGTCTCTGCATGACAGCAGCGGTGGCTCCACCTTCATGCCATTTGCTTCTCTCAGCACCCCTCACCCACCTCCCGTGATGCTCCAGGTCCAGCACTTGATGTGAGGATACCTCCCACTCACTGCCTTGAGGTGGACAGTGCCAGCCTGCAGCACAGCGGACTTCCAGTAATAACGCTGTCCACACCTTCAGTGCCGTGTTATAATTTTGAACATAGAAAGAAGTACCACCTATAATTATGTTGCCCTGTAAAGTCCTTATTTCATTAGCATACAAACTGTTATACAGTCACCAAGGCTGTTTCACTTAAAATTTGGTAGTCCCTGGATTGGATCCTGGAAGAGACAAAGGACATTAGTAGAAAACTGGTGAAATCAGAATGAAGTCTGGAGTTAATAGTAATGTGCCGATGCTAATTTCTTAGTTTTGACAAGTGTTCCACAGTAACTGAGACACTTTCACTTGAAAAAAACTGATGAAGAGTTTAAGGGAATTTTGTACTTTTTTTTTTTTTTTGCATTCTTTCTGCAAGTTTAGTTATTATAAAAGTTCATTTTATCAAAAGTTAGGGGCAAAGTAGCACACATGGACACTTGTGTAAGTTAACAGATGTGCATATTCACTATCTACAGAGGAACAGGTAGTCAACACTTACTTACTTGCACTGTAGTAAGCTACCGTTTTTTGCTACTTCATTACTCAAAACACACAAGGGTTTCTGTGTGCTTTCTGCTTGGTTTGCTTTGGCGCTGGCGGTAGAGCCCAGGTCTTGTAGCGCGCCCACTACACACTCTGTCACTCATCCCTACCCTAGCTTCTTTCTTCTCTAGCCCTATCACCTCCTACTAGTTGTGCAGCATTCGCTCACCTCTCCTTCCACTCTACGAAGTCAAGGTCATTTTAACGTATTGGGAAGACACTGCTGTGAAAATGAAGTGAAGTAAGGCAGTGCCTGCCACACAGATTTCCTGACTTTAAGCGTTATTGCATTCTTCTGTGTTAGTTTCTTCCAGCACCAACATTAAGCATCCTATGAGACTGGGAGAAAAAAAGTCTGTTCAGAAGCTCTGAGCTCTGGTTGTTCTTATACTGCTCAAAGCCATTTTTGTGACTATGGTATATCACCCTTGCTACCTATACTGTAGCACCTTCAAACCACACTAGAGACAAAATAAAGCAGGAGGAATTAACATAGCCAACCTTAGAGCCTTGCCAGCCTTTGCCAAACTATCGCAGGAGTCTTGCAAGTGTTACCCATGGCATCCTCATAGCAATAGCGTGAGACAGAGATTCTCCCCTTGAGAGATTAAATTTAGATTTTTAAAAATTAAGGCTTAGCTTGGTTAATTAGCCCAAGAGTACAGTTTCACGTCAGAGTTGAACTTGAACCAAATTGTCTGGCTCCAACTGTTGTGCTACCAACCCTGCTGAGCAGAAGGCTGTGAGCCATTTTCACTGATCAAAATAAGTCACCTGCTTATGCCTGACACTAAAGGCCCTGAGCTCTAAATGGAGAAACCTATAAGCACTTGAAACTACCACAGTCAGTTAGTATTATGAGTGGAAAGGGTTTTCTTAGATGTCCAGAAGTACTTGGTTTGTACTGAAATAAACGTTGATATATTTATCACTACATGCCTTCTATGTTATGTATAAATATATGATAGATAATTATATATGTTTATTACAACCATGGTAATTGTTGGCTGTGTTTTGTTAACAGTCTTCTACCTTGACTATGCTGGCTCTAGCCCTTGCTAACTGTGTAAAGTCTTAGCTTGACTAATCATCTCTTGGGGCTATGAGGTTGCTCAGGATGTGGCACATTCAGCCCTGGGCAACCCAAGAGAACTGTCCTTTGTCCCTAGGAAAGCCTCATTATTTTCCTAAGCATAATTTTTTTTTACCTTGTAGGAGGTTGAAAGCTAATAATCCAACCTATTTGTGTGAGGATTCAATGGACATAGAAACATATGGCATAATTCCTTGGGCATGGTAAATGTATCAAATTTGGGTGTTACTATCAATAACTGGGAAGAATGTTCTTCCCCACCAATGAGGACACTTAAACCCAGCTGACACAATGGCTTTTTTAGGGTACACCAGCCCTCTACAAGTGTGCTCCTTGAGGTGTAGAATCTGGTACCACCCACTACCTTGCCCTGCCTGGGTCCAGCAGGGGCTGCAGGATCCGTGCCAAGGCTGTAGACCTCATCGAGCCTGGAGATGGAACTGCTATGAACATTCCAGTGGTCCCTGAACACACAGCATCTGCACCTGACACTCCCAGCTGAGCTTGTACATGCTCCCCCTTTTGCCTCTGTCCGAAATGTCTTTTACTCAAAGACTGAAAAGCCTAACGGTGTGGCCAGACACCCTTCTCCAAGAAAGGGACTCTTGAAGGAATGGTGGATTCTCTTCAAGGGAAATAATTTGCAGTTTCCTAACGGAACTACACCTTCAGGAAGCACATCACACCCGGCTAAAGCTTCGCCTGTCTTACTGGCAACTTCCAGGGAGAACCCTGTCCTCTCTGTGCTCCAGAGAGAAATAGCTATGCTCAGGAGGAGATGTGACCTGAGAACACCTGTCTGCAGCCTGCTGGAGTCTTCTCTGCAGTAAAAAGGTCCTCGGTCAGCAACTCAGAAGCCACTTTCTTTTAGGGCGACTGACCATACTGCTTTGCTGAGACTTGGGTGTAGAAGTAAGAGGCACCCAGCTGGCCAGAGCAAACTGGTTCCCCTGAATCACCTTCCTTACCCCGTTATTGAAAGCTGTATGTACCTCCTGTTTTTTATGACAACACTCAGCATAGTTCTAATTAACAAGTCAATTGGGAAATTCATTATTTGATTGTCTTTTCTACAATACTGTGAGCTTCTCATAGACACTGATCGATCTGCGTCCCTTGCTTCTCGCCCATTATTAGCCTCTTGGTAGATATTTCGTGAATGAATGAACTGCTGTGCCACTGCTGGTTCTGTATGTGACAGTGCCCAGTAACCATCACTGCTATGACTGGCATCTCCCAAAGCTCCCCCTTCCAGGACTGACTAGTGCTGGTGACAAAAGTAAGGCTTTCCTTGGTGAAAGAAGCATAGAAACAAGACTGGGTAAAGCAAAGTCACTTGGCACTGGAGTTGGTTTGTTGGTTTGCTTGTTTGGGGGTTGGGGCGGTTGGAAGAATTTGCTTTTCAAGGATTTTATGTTACATTGGAAAGCAGAGTCCAAAAGGGCTACACATATGGAAGGCAGGCAGAGCACCTTTTCCCACACACTCTATCCACAAACGTTTTAGCAGATAGCTTTTGGGGTACTTGTGCTCAGCAAAGCGGCATCCGAGCTGGCCAAGGCAAGATCATTAAACCAAGTGATGCACAGAGCTGCTACTAATTCCATCTCCAGTCCTGCCAGAACTGTGATGGTTGTCACTGCACTTGATGTCACCACTGTCCTTTTGGATGGGCCGGAGAGCACTCAGATAAGCTCAGCCTCTCACCACAGCTCAGACTCTCCAAATGTCATGCTTGCATCCTCAGTGGCAACCACTGTAATGCTTTATACAATAAATCACCATGGCACTCTGGATTGTTTCCAAAGGACCCCTGCAGGATGACTGGCTGCTCTTTTCTGCTCTTCCCAGGCTCCCATCTTGCCTTCCCTCCCCAAGCCGCACAGGCCCCACTGAACAAGGAGGCACCCTTTGAACCGGCGGCGTTGGGGATGGTGCAGGGGGCAGAGCTACCTTTATCTCCCAGCCAAGAGCTGCAGACTGAGAGGAGAGCTCCAGATTCATGCAACTCCAGCAGTCTCATTGGTCTTTCTTCACAAGTAGCGATGATCAGTCACCTGCAACCTGCAGAGGAGGAAAAAAATCAAAGAAGGGGCTTGCTTAGCTGTCATGAATGTTAAAAGAATGGCAGCAAGGTGGAGTACTTAAGCAGCACTTGCTACTGAGGGGAGGAAATAATGGTGCCTTTCAGAGTAAATTTAAAGTTGTTTTGAAATACATCAGCCAGTGATAGGGAACAAAGTCATTTGTCAAAATGAAAGAGAGAGAGAGAGAGAGAGAGAGAGAGAGAGAGAGAGAGAGAGAGAGAGATGGTCAACTTTTTGCTCTCAGAAAGGACATGAAGGTAAACTTTCCTGCTGTGTGCAGGTTTTCCCACAGCCAGTCTTGTAATGACAGGGCGTGTGTCTGGTCATGGTGGAATAGGCCACACCATGTGGCCTTGCCGTGTGGCCTTGGTTGCAGTGTCCTGATACGATGCTGTTTTCCAAATACCTCCCTGTTGTTAAGCAGCACATCACTGTATACCCCTATATTCTTTCTCCAACAAATATTTCTGGAGGAATGGATGTACATTGGTAGCCACAAAGGTCACATGGCCATCAAAAGAAATGCTGCCTTCCTTCCCAGGGCTTTGGATTAGTGTGGGAGAGTGGGTACTCAGTGTCATGATAACTGCAATGGCAGAGAGTGAAGAAAGATGGCACCAGAAGCAAAATAGGAGCTGGTTTCAGCAATGTGGGATGGCTTCCTGGAGAAGGTGACATTTGGAATGAGAGTTACAGAGTGATCACTGAGCTCCTACCAGACCGGCATTATGATAGACCATCTACCAGGGTGTTGGGCTGTGAGTAGCACCAGACTCAACTGCAAAGGACTTAAGCAAAAAGAAAAACGATCTCCTGTAATAGGGAGACGGGTAGAGGCACAGACCCAGGCTCATTAAGCAGCTTCGCAGTGTGATCCAGGATGAGTTTCCCACCTTTCCCTCCAGCTCCAGCTCTTCCCTGGCTGCAGGCTGTACTTTTGGTGTGCCCTGTGAAGGGTGTGTACTGTCTGCCGCAGCTGCAGCTACGGTGCTGCCACAGGGCCCATAGCCAAGGAGGAAAGCGTGCGCCTCTCCCCAGCATCCGTCTTTACACCGAGAATCCCTCCCCACACATAGGGCCCTCCTGAGCCCGCAGCAGGAGGTGCCCACTGGCCTTCATCTGGATGAACCCCTGGGAGCCTCATCTCCTCCCTGGGGTTTGTGACTGCTGAGAATCTGAACAAAAGTGGCTCTGCTTTAGCATAATACAAGACAAGAATTTTGCCAATTTTACCGTTAGAAAACTGAGGTTGGGGGATTGCACAGCTCACCTCACAGGATCACAGGTCAGAACAGAGCTGACTCTGACCCAGGTCCTTGCCTCCTCTTCGGCCTGCAGCATGCATGCTCCATTGGGCCTTGAGGCTGAGCCCCCAAGGCAAGGTTGGTCCTGGTTCTGAGTGTGGAGGTCAGTGAGCTCCAGTTCACGCAAGAGCAGGGAGACTGGGAGCGGGGTGGCCTTAACACGTTTTTAAGGGTGAAATTTGGAAACAGAGAACATGAGCAGAAGACATGACTGTAGCTAAGGACCCTGCTAGGCTCACACAAATGAGATTAAAATGCCAGCAGCCAGGACTGAGGCAGCAGCAGCCAGGCAAGGGGCTGGGTAGAGTCCCTGAGCTCCTCCTCCAACTCAGCAGCTGTGCACAGATACTTCAGCACTGAGCACAGGGGCTAGAGGGGCCTGGCGAGGGACAGAGCCCCTCCAGGGGCAGGGATAAGAGCCGTGGTGCTCTAGAGCACAGAAAGAGAGTTGACCCAACAAGACAAGAAGGGTGTGGGCTGGGGAGGTAGCCCAGTAGTCTAAGCACCTGACCAGTAGCACAAGGACCCGTATCTGTTCTCCAGTACCACATGCTGTGCAAGCCCTGGAACCCCAGATGTGCATTGCAGTTGGGTTTGGTGGCACATGCCTGTAATCCCAGATCTGGGAAGACTGAGACAGGAGGAGCACTAAGAGTTTGGACTGTGTAGTGAGACCCTGGATGAAAAGGGGGACGGGTGGTCGGGAAGAAGGAAGGAAGGAAGGAAGGAAGGAAGGAAGGAAGGAAGGGAAGGAAGGAGGCCACAGAGACAGAAAAGAGCAGAGATGGTAAAGAAAGGGAGACAAGATGTCCATTCAAAGGGTGGTCAGACCAGGGCAGGGCAAAGAATTCAAGTAGGATAGGCGTGGACATACCATGTGAGAGTGTCTCTAAAGGGGAATACTCTGGGAGACAGTCTCCACAGAATCAGCTCTGTGGAGAAGGGGCACATTGCCATGGAATAGGAACACTGCGATGGGAATGCACATGCTGGATGTAGTCAGAGAGGCTGAGGCAAAGAGGAGCTTTAAACGCAGGGATGGCGAGTGCATCAGCTCCCTCACACGGTAGTGCTGGGATGCAGTAACCCACAACAAGAATGTCACCAGCCCAGGGCTGAGTAGACAGTTGCTGGGCAGCTGTCCTCGCAGAAGTAGCTCTGCCACAGGCTGTGGTCGCCCCATGCAGGCTCGCAGTCCCAGAGAGCCTTCCGTGACAGTGGCTATCAGTAGTGGTGTATCAGAACCTTTTCTGCACAATCTTCCAGTTGAACTTGCTTTTTTTTTTTTGTTACAGTGAACACAAGTGACTCCACATTGTAACAAATTTCTCATTTCCTGCACGCACATGTGCCTGGGTGTGTGTACAGAACGAGGCCATACGGCAGGCAGGACCTGTGCAGACCACGAGTTTAACGGTGAGGCTCTGAGTGCCCATGGGCTGGAGTGCAGAGAGAAGCAGCAGGAGAGGCTCAGGAACATTCCTGGGAAGTCCTGGGACCTGAGTCCTCTCGGAGCTTCATGTCTGTGGATCCCTCTCCTTTCAAGGTGTGGCTCCAGAGGCAGGTTCTGCTGCCTCTCTGCCTTTGCAGATGACGTGTGAGTTCCCTGAAAGACGGGCCAGGTGCCTTGGAGTGAAAACCACATACTTTGCAAGTGAGGGAATGCTAAACAGAGGGCTGGGTGGGCTGAGGCTGAGAGGGCCAGGTATGAGTCCTCGAAGCTCAGGGTTCTCTTGGAGGAGTCCCGGGGCACATCCTAGAGTTGTTTCCAGCCAGCCCTCATCCTGAGAGCCTAGGATGCCTAGGCCAAGGACAGAGGCCAGCACTCCTTTCCATGTGCCCTGACTCCCCAAACCAGTGCCTCAGCCCCTGCCATCCTTTATGCTTGCTCACCCCAAACCTACATTCACCCAAGACAGCTTCCTGGGGGCCCATTGCCTTCTTAGGGGGATCTGCTGCTATGGCTTGACTGTGTCCCTTAAAGTTCATGTGTTGGTATTATATTCCCCAAAGTCATGTGTACATGATACTTGGAGGTAGCCCCTTTCAGAGGTAGAACTGGTGCTTCGTAAGGAAAAAAATGGGGACTCCTCCTGGTGGGCTTGCTCTGCTCCACCACATGAAGTTGCCACTGTTATGTGACGCAGCCACATGGCTCTCACTAGATGCTCAGCACATGATGATGCGTGGTCTTAGAATCCCCAGGCTCCCGAACCATGGGCCAAACAAATAAGCCTCTGTCCTTTATAAATTATACAGATTCAGGTATTTTGCTATAGCAATAGAAAACAAGCTAACGCACACTCATACAAGACATTTAGTTGCTTCTGTAGTACCATAGTACTCATTCCACTATATTAGTATTTATTTGTTTGTAATTCATTTGATTTCCTTCGAGCCCAGGGATTGTGTCTCCATGCTTACATATTTAGTGACCAACACAATGCCTAAGAGTGAATGCTCCAAACAGGTGTATTGACTGATATACATGATTTCATGAGTTAGTCGACGATGAGAAAATGGAGTGAGCAAATGGGAGTAAATTGATGGCTTAGTGAACAGAGAATGAATGAAGGGCTTTGGGGTTCCATCAGAGACCACACTTATACCCTTCACCCTATCTGGCTCTCACTGAAAGCAGCTACAAATCCTGGAAGGCATCCGTGAAGCCACTGTCTCAGGACACTAGAGAGCAAATGGTTGCAGGTAAATTTGCAAACAAAGCAACTTCACCTAACAGCAAGCAGCTATGAGTTTCCTATTGACCTTCCCCCCAGCCTAGACTCAAAGGTAGTGAGAAATCTAGAACAGAGAACTGGATGAAAAAAGAAGGAACTGTCAGTCCAGTTCTCTAGTTCTGGCCCAAGAAAGGACAATGCCTCCGGATGTGATGCTCAGTTCCCTCCTCCTGCATGGAGCCAGGACCTGGTGCCCCACCTGCAAAGAGTGGAGCACAATGCCAAAAAAAGCTGCCAGCCCTACAGCAGAGAAATGTGGCACCCAAGCCAGCACCCAAGGGAGCAATGCTAAATCAGCAGCAAGGGGCATAGAGACCTCAGGAACTCTGGGAGACAACAAGCTGTGAAGGAGGCTTCACCTCTGTGACCTCACTCCAGCACAGAAAAATATCTGCCAAACCCACACTGGGCCACTCTAGGAAATCCCTGGTCAGTGCTCCCCAGACCTGTCATGGCAGGAGAAACAAGGAAAGACAAAGAAGGAGACTAAGGGACATGATAACCAAATATAATGCAACATTTTTATTGAAAGTAGAACAGGAAACAAGCTCTGCAGAGTGCGTTTGGGCCAAGTAAGAGTGGGAAAAGAAGTGCGCCCTGTACATGAAGGCGTTGTGAAGTTTTGAATTGGATTGTAGACCAGATGGAATAAAGACTTTAATGGAGAACCTGGAGAGTCCAAATAAAGTCTGTAACTTAGGGCTAACTTGTTAGCTTTGACAAATGTACCCTAACATAATAATACACAATAATATACAATGTTAACAGCAGAGGAAGCTGAGAAAGGGTATGTGGAATTCTCTTCATAGTTACAGCCTTTCAAAAGTAAATAGAATTTTTTTTAATTAAGAGGAGGAAGGGGTGTAGCTCAGTCGCAGGCTGCTTAGGTGAATCCCAGCATTTAATCCTAAGTAATAAAAATAATGAGGAAGGGGACAACAAAGACATACCTTATACATACTGGCCACAGAAAGCTAGAGAAGTTGCATTATCATGAAGGTGAACATCAGAATGAGAAAAAAAAAAAAAAAACACCAAGGAGAGAGGCAGTTAATGGTGCATGGGCAAAGCCCTGGTGAAATACTGTTACACCTGTTCTAGAACGGCTACAAACAAAAACCTAACCAAGTGTTAGCACAGATGTGGAGCAGCTGGAGACTTCATTCATTGTGGCCAGAAATGCAAAACCCTGAAGTCCCTCTGCAAGAGTCTGACAGTTTTATATATAGTTCCAACCATATTTTACATATAGGCCAATAGTCCCTTCACTCAGTATTTAATTTGCAGAAATAAAAACTGTGTTCACATCAAAACCTATACATGATAGCATAATTTCTGTTTCCATAACTACCAAACACTGAATCAAAGTCGCCTAAGCAAACACATTTCTGAGTGGGGAAGACGTCTCAAAGGGCAGCCCCAAGCAGGGTTCCATGGACGGGTCTTCAGGGAGGAGAAGCCCGGACTGCTGCACTGAGAACCAGAGCCCAGGGGCAAGAGGAGGGCAGAGAGCTGAAGTCTGGGCAGGGATCCGGGATTCTGGGTCTGGCTGTGATGGTGGCTACACAACTTACACACGTGCACCTGGAAATTCAAAGTCAGTTTGACTGTGTAGCCACACATAATTATAAATGAAGTAGTGGTGTTAACGAATGAGTGTGCCGCTCCCAGGCCTTTGCTCGCACTGTCCCACACCGAGGGAGAGGACCTCCTTGGTTCCTCTCAGGCTCTCTGAGCTCAGCACTGCCTCAGCGCTCCAGAGGGACTGGAGCCTCATCTGTGCAGACCCTCTATCAGCCTCCCTGCTTCTTGAGGCTGCTGTATAACCGCCCTCTGCACTACCTCCTGGGACTCTTGGATGGTGGGAATAGCCCTCTGGCACTCAGTAAGGTAAAAGGCGCTTACCTTAGGGCTCCACACCTGTGACAAAACTGTCAGGAGAGCCAGGCCTCTGGGGAGCCTCAAGCCACCTGTGCCTAGTGCCCTTGCTCCAGGATCCCCCACACCCTCTGCTTTTCCCGGGGCACGTGGCTCTCTGCTCTTGGCCTGGTCTTCAGCTCCTCCCAGCTTAGAGAGAGGAGTGGATCTCTCAGGCCAGGCTTTTCTGACCGCATGATTCTGTTCCTGGAGTTGTGCCGAGGCGGCCTGGTCCCTGTGCACCAGCACTACTCTCTGGCCCAGCCAGGCAGGCCCCGGGAAGTCCCACATACATACACAGCCCCTTCCAGGCACAAAATCAAGACCAAATGTGCAGCCACAGGGTGGTGGTATTTGGGGTCAGCTGGAGACCTTGGTATAAAGACGCTCAGCACATACAAGGCCAAGGGAGTGGGGAGCTGCCCCTGGTCCTGGACACTGGAGGAGAGACTGACAGCACTCAGGTCACCTTGGACAAGAGCCAGCTCCACTGCAGCACATAGCTTGGTAACAGCAGAAGAGGCTGGCTGGGATGGGTGTATATGTGAGGGACACCAAAGCTACTTAATGTACAAAGCCTCAGCCTTCTGCCTGACCCTGCCACCCTGGCCACCTGCCCAGAGGTGCCTCCGGCCACTCATGCCCCAGATGTGCAGGTGAGCTGACCTGACCTCCTATCCATCTCCACTGTCTCTCAGACTGTGGGCCTTGAAGTGATGTGCATGTGCCCCACCACGTGGCACCACTCCAAAAGCGTCTACACTTAGGTCCTTTAGAAGCCCCTCTGAGAGATGGAGTTCAGGGACTACGGGTGGGGACAGGAGCTGGGAGGAACAGGAGACACACCCAAGAGAACTCACAGCAGAAAGGGTTTGTGGGGGCAGCTGCAGCCTCCTCCCATGGGGAGGGTTTTACCCCAGCACAGGGCAAGGAGCTGGGGGTTGTTCACTAACAGCCCCTGGTGTGAGGAGGGTTGCTCCAGGGGCTGCCTTCTCTGGCCAGCCCCATAGCAGAGTAGGCTGTAGCAGGTGAAGGAGGATCTGCAACACAGCAGGAGTATGGTGGTTAGGAGGGGGACTCAGAGCTCAGCCACTGGCCCCAGACCGCACATAGTGCGTTCACTCAGCAACTCAGGAGCTGGTGTGCACCCTCTGTCCACTGGGAGAGGGGACACTCCGTGTTCAGCCTCTCCCCCCCTGAAGAGATGCGAGGCCCTAGGATGGGTGCTTGCTTCTCCCTGATTGCCCTTCCAAACACCAAGCAGCCCCAGAAATGTCGCCTACCTGGGTACCTGCTGCCTGCAGGGCAGCCGTTTCAGATGCTGCGGTGGCACAGCAGGTGGGAGTCTCTGCCCTCCTTTCCGCACACACTGGAGTCAGCCCAGCAAGCACTGAGCTCTGCCTGCCCCTGCTGCAGGACCATGGTGGATGAAATGACTTTCCAGTGCCTGGATTATGTTGCTTACAAAATGGGTATGTTTACCCCATGGAGGCTGTGGGTGACATCGTGTACAGTAGGGACGGCGCGTGGCAGTCTGGGCTCTGTACTTCTAATCCTCCAGCCTTATTCCCTTTCTCGTGTCAAAGTCACACTCTAGGAGAGGTTCTGTTGGGGGAGAACAACTAACTCCAAACAAATGCTGAGACATTGGAGGCCCCATTAAACACAGGACAGAATGCCACACAGAGAGGCCCAGATAGGTCATCCAGGGTCACGAAGCTGGCAAACCGCTCTGCTGGGATTAGAACATGGAGTTTCTGGTTGCAGTCTACTCTCACACTCATTCTGCTTCCTGGCTTGGGGTGAGGGGGGCGCCGAGGGCCACCCTAGAAGCAGGAAGGTATGCATCAGACTGTTCCTGCTCTGACGATGCCCAGCTGCACTAATTGTGGTCCACAGCTAAGCAGGTAGAGGCAGAGGCTGAACTGAGTTACAGAGAAGAGAGAGATGATGGGGTGGGGGGGCAGGCAGCCCGGAGAGGGGATCAATAGCGATTGGTATTCTCCAATTCTGCAGCAGGTTTTCACCATATATAACAGGCTTCCTGCTTTGCAGGAAGGTGGACACAAAACAATCTTTAGAAATCCGTCAAGTCACCCCATCCCTGGTAAGCTCCTGCTCTACATGAACAGCCCCTTCCCTGTCAGACGCCACACATGGTGCAGAACACCTGAAAAGCCTGATGTGATGTCCCAGCCCTGCCCTCCGTGCCATTAGCGAAGGCGGTATCTGGGGTTAGCTGGGCCACTAGAATTTTGTAAGATGAACCACAAGCTCCAGGTAATTCCAATAGCAGCCAGGGTTGAGACCACTGGAATTCGATACCTCATCTGATCTTTGAAGCATCCCTCTGAGGTTCTTCTACTGTCTCCGAAGGGCTGAGTAGCAGCTCTAAGAGGCAGATCCTGCCTCACACCTCCAGGTATGGAGCTACAGAGTCCATGCTGTGCAAGTGTAGGGGAAAGAGACCTTAAAGACTGCCATGTCCAATCTACTTTCCTCGCACAGAACTCGTACCTGAGGTCTCAAGATGAAAGCGAACCCTCACCTTCACCCACACCAGTCATGTCGGGGAACTCAGCCCTCAGCCTGCCGCCTGGGCTCCCAGGCTGCACTGTGCTCTGGCTGGGAATATTGACTCAGAGGAGCAGGGGGACCAGCAAGCTCCTGGGACCGAGGCTGCAGGAGCGCAGGGGAGCCCCAGCAGGCCTGCCTCGCCTGCTGCCTGCTCACATCTACTCCACAGCTCCAGCGCAGTGACAGCCCAGTCCTTATTAGGCCGCGCATGCCACCTCGTCTCTACCCTTGCTGCACTTACACAAGTCTTGTTGTAGGGATGGTGAGGGAATCTCTCTACCCCGAGGCGGAACAACAGCAACATGGAAGACAGCGAGAGGCAGTTGTCCCGGTGGCTTGAAAAATAACGAAGGTGACATTTAAGGGGCTGCTCTGGCCTCCCTGTCACTGAGTCTCATCATTAATTTAACTGTCTCTGTTACAGGCAAACTCTAGTCAGTCTCAGAGGGGTGAAGCGGGGGTGGCTTGTCTTCTGTAGCCCATTAAGATGTAGGGGGCTTCCTTTCCTCTGTCCCCCACAGTCACCTGAAATCCAGGCTCTGTCCATTTCCTGGAGCTAAGATGACATTTCTGCAGAGGAGAATAATTGGCTGCTGCTGAAGAGGGCCATGGGGGAAGGGCAGGAAGGATCCACTGGAGATCAATGCTGCGCCCAGCAACGGATGCTTGCTACCAGCGCCCAAGGCAGACACTTGCCATTCACCTGGCAGTTTGTTACAGGGCAGCCCGTTGCCTTTGGCAGCCGACAAGGCATGGTCTGAAGCTGCCCTGTCCAGGGCAGGGACACTAACCTCATGTGGCTTCTTACAGTTCAATTTGTTTAAGTAAAATGCAATAAAACTTTAGCTGTTCACTTGTATTAGCCACATTTCAAGTACTCAGGAACCACACTGACTGGTGTCTTCTACTCAGGCAGAGAGCAAATAATTCTATCATCACAGAAAGTTCCATCAGATAGCACTGGTCTAAGGGGACTAGCAGCAATTCCTGTGGACCCTTCCCTTTGTCTTCAGACTGAAGTGAGTGTTGTCTTCCCCACTCAGAGAAGAAACAGTGGTCAGTACAGAATTTGAGCCTTGATTGACCTGTCAGTTAATGAAAGCTACTGGCATCAAAACAGCAGAGTGTCTTAGAGCATGCACCTTACAGGACATACCATGGCATAGATATTAATGTGGGCCAGAATTCCAAAGCTTCTCAAACCTGGGTCTAACCCCTTGTGGACAATGACATAGGCTCCTCCTGGGCTAGTGGTAAGTCATGCAGGCATAGATCATGCCTGGAATGGAGTAAATGCTCAGTATATGGTTTTCAACAAGGCACTGAGCTCTAAATAAGAAAAGCAACAATAGAGGTTTAGGACCAAATCAAGAGGTGAAACCAAACATTCGTTTGGAAAAGTCAAGAAGGTAATGCTAGTGTTTTTTTGTTTGCTTGGTTGGTTGGTTGGTTTTTGGTACTGGGAATTAAACTTAGGGCCTTGGGCTTGCCAGGCAGGTGCTTATGCTGCTGAGCTATCTCCCCATCTCCTCAGACTGTCAGAAGGCAATAACTAAAGCCAGGTCTGTAAACAGTATCATTTTTTTTAGGGCTGCATGAGTTTAAGACAATAAGCATCTGCTATCTCCCAGCTTTCAGGAACTTAGGGATAGTCTGGCTCTGCCAGGCTCAGGTCTCCTCCTGCCTGCTATCAGTTTCCGGCGAGAGCTGGGTGTCTGAGGGACCCTCAGGGCACAAGTGGAGTCAGCCACTAGGTGTTGGCAGAGGCGTCAGTTTTTCTCTGAATATTCTTTTCTTTAAAAAAAATATTTCCAGCTCTATGTTCTTAACTTTTTAACCAACTTAAAAATTATACTAAAATTAAGCTAGAATTTTAATCTCTTCTTAAAATCTCTTTTCTAATGGGAAGAGCTAAAGAGCTAGTACAATCTCATGTCTAAAAGAGAAAACAACAGGTGTTGCATTGCATGTTGGGAGGGTGAGGGCCCAGCATGGGTGGCTGAATACACAAATCCTGTTCCCACCCCAGGCTGATATTTCTCAAGTCACATACGCATAAGCTGTGCAAGATATCTTAGCCATTCCCTAAGTGCCCTGAAGACTGGCATCTGGCTTCCCCCAGGACATGTGGTCCAAGGGGTAGGGGGACTGCCCTGGTCTTTTATCATCTACCTTACAAGGAAATTCTATTGCCTTCCCATTCATCAAGACACATTCTTTCATCCATGACTCTCCATTTTTATTTTTTGTTGCACTCTGCCTTATGTAGGTTTAAGAACATAATCATGCCACAGCTTGAAAGACAGAATATTGAATATTTCATGGGCATGTGTTAAAACGACCACATGCACAAGCTGGGTGATGTACCTAGGCCCTCTGAGCAAGGAGGGAACAAGGAAGAAAGAAAGGAAGGAAGGAAGGAAAGAGGGAGGGAGGGAAGGGAGGGAGGGAGGGGGAAGGAGGGAGCTCTCTTATTATGCATTGTAGTTAGACCTCATAGCTCTATCAAGTAGATATCAATGCAGATTATCACAAGTACATAGTCCTCTGGGCACCTGTGTGACTGTCCATAGTTCTGAATAGTAGACTGAGCTCCAAACTGAAGTTGATCTACACAGACTATCATGATTCATTGGGATCTTTGGAGAAATGTATTGGCCCTTCTGTATAATATAATGTATTGGCCCTCTTCTCCATGAGAAAGCCTGAAGAAAGTATTCAGTACCCTGGGAACCCTCATTCAATATTTGGATTTCAACATTTTGTAGGATTTTTTTTTCTTTTTCTGTATCTTATGTGTGCACAGGTAAAGGCAGTCACATATTAGAGTATCTGAGATCCTCATGTTGGACAAAGGTGAACCCCTCGTATCTGATGTAGGTTCCCCAGTTCTCCCAGCCGCTAGGATTCACAGTTCCCTCCTTGACCTTTTCTGTGCTGAAACTAGCTACTGGTAATCTCTTACACCTACATAAAAAATTAAAGTCAATATCTAGTATAAGTTGAATTTTTTTTTGTTTGTTTGTTTGGGTTTTTTTAAGATTTTTTTTTCTTGTTTCAGAACTTTTGTCTGTTTATTCATTCATTTTCCTGGCTGGCTCAGGCCTCCCTGAGGGCAGGGCTGGCACAGCATGTGGTGCCGGGTATTGAACCATGGTCCCTGCAGCCGCCCAAGCTTTCCCAAGCAGGCGCTTTAGACCACTGAGCTATCCTGCCAGGCCCCCTATAAGTTGAATTTTGGAACAACTTTTAATAACTATTTCAGAAAGTGTAATGCTGAAGCTTTCAAAACCTAATGTGAACAAACATTTGTGTCTCATTATTATTTTAAATATCATTTATGTTTGTCCCATGAACTTAAGCTACAGCCATTTGTGTAATTTTAGATATATAACATCAGCAGGGAAGTAACTATGTAACTTGTTAAAAATCAAATGCAGGCATAGGGGTGTACCTAAGTGGAACACTTTTGTGTCACGCATGAGACCTAGGGTTTGATCTCCAACGCTACCAAAAAAAAAATTCATAGACTGGCACTAGACATTCCAATTTTTCATTGCTGATAGAGGCATATGATCAAAAAAGTTGTAGACAATTGCTCTATATCCCAGATGAATCTCAATTTTTTCTCCTACATTGTACTCATTCTTTCTCTTCCTCTTCCTCTCCCTCTCCCACTCCCTCTCCCTCTCCCTCTCCCTCTCCCTCTCCTTCTCCCTCTCCCTCTCCCTCTCCTTCTTCCTCTCTGGTCAGGGTCTCACTCACTCCCTAAACTGCCCAGGGTGCTAAACTCAACTTCATGTTAATTCTCTTGAGATGAAAGTAAAGGCTGAGATGAGTGAAAAAAGCAGAATCACGTAAGAGATGAAGGATCTAAAGGGCAGCGCTGTTCGGGGACTAGGGAAGATCTGAGAAGACTTTGTCATGGGATGGTTTTCACATATCACCATAATCAAGGAAGGAACCATCCCCAGTATACAGCTACAAGAATCTGAAAGCCACACATCTACAGAGTGGGGTCCAACAGATGTGGAGCTGCTCGATGGGACAGCTGTCCCACTGAACAGTGAGTGGCACAGGGGTAGGACACTGTGGCTGAGTTATTCCAAAAAGCTCCTAGGTTTTTGTTTGTTTTTATTTTCTAGCTTGATGAGCAATGTGATGATTTTCACACTATCTCAAGATAAATAAATCTTTGAAATATAGTTCACAATTCACATAACTGATTTCATATTATTTTGCCAGCTCTATGGTGCTTCTGACAATTATAAATGTTTCCCTCCTCTTTCCAAGGAGTGTGGAGCATCTGTGGTTGTGTTACTAGCCCTCTGCTTGTATCATTTTCCTCTTATGGTGCAGATAGGCAGGGGCTGAGGGAAAACCATTACTCACCAGAGGACACACAGGGGCTAATGACATGCCACAATCAGGACTCAGGTCAATCGAAAGCAGTGGTTCTCAACCTGTGGGTCATGACCCCGAAGGGGGTCGAACGACCAAAGCACAGGGCTCGCCTAAATCCATTCCAAATCATAACTATAGCAAAATTACAGTTTTGAAGTAGCCACCAAAATTATTTTTTGGTTTGGGGTCACCGCAACATGAGGAACTGTATTGCAGGGTCACAGCATTAGAAAGGTTGAGAACCACTGAAAAGTTTCTTCTGTATCCCAAGATCTCCAGTTTAGAGTCCTTCAATTCCAAAGCATCTCAATCAAGAGCAATTATTTGGAGGTTGAGGCTATCCCTGAGGTGTTGTCAAAATTTGCAAAGTGGCTAAAAATGGTACAAACAGGTTATGTCTTCATGAAGGTGGTGTTGGCACTGGATGAAGCCTTTCAAGGGTGGAAGTAATGGATCATGGACATGGTCTGTGTGGCCTCAATACTGAGAAGATGGGAACCTAGAGGAACAGCAACACACTCTGCAGACCTGGTGGCTCCCAAGCCAATGTTTCCACTCTGCACTCCAACTTGAGTCCATAGGACTGATGTAGGCAACAGAACAAGGGCTGAAGTCACACTCTTGTCTTATAATTCTGTCACATGAAAATCCTCTTGGAACCCAGGCCTGGCCACAACGGTGGTCAACACAAATGGGCATGGAAGTCTTGGGGTTTGGGTGGCACAGTGGAGGCACAAGTGGAAGGACCTGCATCTCTGAATCACCCCCAGAAGGAAGGCTGTCAGTCAGTGAGGACCTCTTCTTTTGGATTTTATACAGCAAAGGACAAATCTCTACTCTCTTGGGAAAAGGTATCATTACTTTAAGTTTTACCCAGAAGACAAATAGCCTGTTTCATATCTTTATAACTTCATATGGCTTGGCGTGAGACACACTACAGACTTACCAAGGATGCTACCTGCTTCTTCCTCTGTACAGCACAGTTGAAGACAGACACACCGAGGGCTATTGTAAGGATGTACACAATGGAAACTCACAATGGGTCAAGCAGCATCTGGCCCAGAGCAGGAAGCCAGTTATGGTGAGCCTCGGTGCCCTCGCCTATGACATGGGGGCAGTTCAGGTACTGCCTGCCCCCACCATGACTCTGAGACTCAAACAAAATAGTGCCAAGTGCTTTTCTAAGCTACACCATGCTCTAAAGATAACGTATGCTGTGAGTTTCACATTTAATGACTCACATATGAAACAAGTCTAAGAACAGGGTCCTCCAGCCGAGAAATTAAAAGCTTTGTTCTTTGGAGCCAGAGTATGTCCCTGCACGGATCAATGTTGCTGAAGTGAAAGAGAGAGATTTAATTACCTTGAGCCTTAGTGTCTTCCCCACAGAGAGTGGAGTGCTCCTGAGAGCGGCTGAGTGCGAGGCAACAGGCTTAGGTACGGGTACCCAGAAAAGCCTGAACTGAACACTCTGCACCTTCCAGGGCCAGATAACTGGACAAAGGAGCTGGCCCTAAGCAAAGGTGGAAGCCTGAGTCTGTGAGAGGCCAGGAGCTGTGGCAGGTCCTGTTTGAGGGTGGTGACCAGGGAGCAGCACATGCTGCTGTCCTGACCCTTGCGGGGGTGTGCATGAGTCTTCACATGCAGAGCACAGGGAGGTGCGCTTGCAGACATGGGAATGCGCACTCTAAGAGGAGTGTGAATGCACATAGTGGGCATCATGCCAATAACACCCCCTGCACACCCGGCAGTTTATGTGCACATTCCTGTGCAGCTGGGCACATCTTACATCTACAACATAAATGAGTTTGCATGTGTATAATGTGCCTGTCGCACAGGTACAACTGCATATCTGCCTTGGCATAGGGGAAGTCAGGCATGTGAAAGTCCACAGTCCAGGATAGATGCGATTCTGTACAGGTCACTGCCATGTGTTTCCATGTTGACCAGCAGGCTGTTGGGTGCCTGCAGAAGTATCCATGAGTTGGGACTCAAAGAGGAAGAGTGAGTGCCCCACAGTTAGCAAGGGGCAGGAAGGCATCATGGGGTATGGGGTGGGGCCTAAGCCAGTGGATGCTGCAAGCAGTAGGAAGGCTCAGAGAAGGTCAGATACCAACGGCAGGAGGTGCAGCACCTGGGCTGTGGAGGAAGGAGTTAGAGAACAGGGAAGGACCCAGAGCCGAAACAAAGAAGTCTAGCATAGTGGCCAACATGCTATCATCAGCAGCAGGATAGCTCTTTCTGTTCACTCAGGGATGCTTTCTTAAAGCTGAGCACCAGTGTGTGTGTGTGTGTGTGCGTGTGACACTGACATGAACAGTGTTGCATACATATAATGATCTGCAGTTGTACAGGCCCAGGCTATTACTGGGCTTCACATAGGAGGTGACTACATTTCCAGGATATTGGCTTTCCTAGTCAGATGGCATTTCGATAGCACCTACCGTGTGCATGTGGTTATTGAGAAGAAGTGAAACAAAACAGAAACATGTTCCCTATCACTGAGGCTCTTATATTCTAAGCGGAAACATACAATGTGGAGAAAAATTATAGTAAACCAAAGAAGGGGGCTGGGGAGATAGATCAGTGGTCTAAGGACCTGCCTCGCAAACATAAAGACTCAGGCTCGATCCCCAGTACCACATGCCTCCCCGCAGAGCCACCACTTACCTTGTGCTGCCCACACGGCTCTGTCCCCCAGGACTCCCCATGAGCAGGGTGTCAGCATGAACCTGGCTCTGCTAATTAGCAGGCACATGACTATTTATGTTCAAGTCTCTTTTATCTGTAAGATGAGATCGATATCACTCAGTTGTTGTGAGAAAGAAAGGAAGAAATACATAAGAACCAATAAAGTGCAACATAAAGCAAATGCAGGGCTTTGGGCTGGGCTGGCAGACTCCATGCAGGGCAGGAACTGTCCATTCCAGCCCAGACCCAGGAGAGGACATGGTGATCCTGAACCCTGTGCCAGGCGGCCCTGCTCTCACACTCACACCTCAAAGTACACTAACCACACGGCCTTGAATGTTTGAATGTTGGGACAGCAGAGGACCCTAAGGAGGTGGGAATCCAACCCCTCCATGTTTTAGAAGGCAAAGAACAACTAACAGAAGGAGGCCTGGCTTCATGTGCATTCTGAGCCAAGCTAGCTGGCAGAGGTGATGGTGGCCCACACGGCCCCTTTCTCAGGTCAGAAAGGACCCTCCTCTGGGTAGGTGCAGCCCAGCGGTGCCCACTTGTGTGAGCTGCCAGCACCTCTGTGGAGATGCAAACTCCACTGCCTCCCTTGGGCACAAACCTCGGAGCTCCTCACACTAGCTGGGACACTGTCCCCTTAGGCAGATGCCCTGTGCAACCTCATAAAGTGTCCCTGCCAGGCCAGGCAAGCTGCAACACACCTGCTGAAGGTGCAGCAGTAGCAGAACCTTGTGCTCACTTCCACAGAAACCCAGTTTATCAGACTAGACACTGACAGCTTAATAGGCACAGGTCATATGAAAAGTCCCATGGGAGAGGAGGCTGAGGACCAGGGTAGGAGCCCAAGGAATGGGGCAGCTTCATAGAACAATGAGCAAAGGGTTGAAGATGGAGTGAGATTCCAGTGCACATGGCACAGAGCAGAGGCCACGGCCATATGGAGAGCTTTCGCTTTTCAATGCAGGCCTGTCAAGCTGATGTCCTGAAACAGCCTCTAAATCAACCAAGCTCCACTACAGTATTTCCAGGTACCATCACACTTCCGCAGCAAACACACTTACCTTGTGCTTTAATTATACTTAGATACCAAAGAACACACTTGCTATGTGCTTTAATTCATTTAATCCCACAACCATGCATAACAAGAAGTGTCACTACCCATACTCTTAGACAAGGAGACGGGATACAGTAACTCTCCCAGATGCCCATCAAAACGTGGCAGAACTGAGCTGCCCACAAACTGTGCTCCTAAGCACTGGCCCACAACAAATTGGCCCAGAGAAAGGTGCTTAAGCCAAAGTCCAGAGTTTTCAATTTAATTTTCTTTTCTTTTTTTTTTTTTTTTTTTTTTTTTTTTTTTTTTTTTTTTTTTTTTTTTTTTTTTTTTTTTTTTTTTTTTTTTTTTTTTCTTGTTTCAGAACCTTTGTTTACGCACTCATTTTTGTGGCCGGCTCAGCCCACCCAGAGGGCAGGGCTGGCGCAGCATGTGGTGCCAGGGATCGAACCGCGGTCTCTGAAGCCGCCTAAGCTTCCCCAAGCAGGCACTTTAGACCACTGAGCCATCCCGCCAGGCCCCTAATTTTATTTTCTTTGAGATAGCATAGGTCTATGTTACTCAGGCTGATCTTCAGCTACTGAGCTCAGGTCATCCTCCTGCCTCAGTCTCCCCAGTGCTGAGCCTGCAGTGTACACCATGGCACCTGGTAGTGCTGGTTTTATAACTAGGAAACCAAGAGGAATGTAGAGGCTGCAAGAATAGGCCTCTTACAAGTCCCACTTCGAGGAGCATAATTGACCAATGATTCTAACAACTGCTCTCTGAAATTCAGCCTCAGCTGTTACAGGTCAGATTCCAGATGGCCTCCAAATTATTTTGTGGATACAGGTGGGGCTTTTACAGGGGAGCGTGGTACTGCTCAGTGGGTCCATCTAGGAATGAATTTGCAGCTAAATGTGCTATCAGGAGGTGGCACCCAGTGTGGTGGGGTCACTGGGAGTGACCAGGAAGCAGTCATCCCTCCCTCTGGCTCTTGCCTCCTCTCTCTGCTTCCTGGCCATGACCTGTGGCTGTGTGCAGGGTTTCCTCTACCACACCCCTTCCATGCCATGGCAGCCTTGGAGGCAGTCTAGCAGGCTGTGACCATGAGCAAGGACAAAGCTCTCCTTTCAGATGCAGGTGTCAGGGATCTTGTCCCAGCAACAGAGAGCAGGATGAAAACACCAACTTGGCACCACACTTGCCCTGGCCACCCCCAGCCTCTGCAGGAGCTGGGTGGGACACTGCAGACTCAGGGCTCCTGTCATGGGTGACTTTGGCCCAGCACTGACCAGTAAGTCCTCCAAGATTGCTTAGTATGCCAGGCACTTCTTCCCTCCCTGGCTTCATGGGGAGCCAGGCCTGTACCATGGACCAGCTCCTTGCTACTTCCTGGGGCTTCCTTCTCATGGGCATTTGCACTTAACCGTTCCAGGTTCCTGCAGGTTTAACCCTGTCTCCATGGCTACTTCTTGGAAGACCTGGCCTACCCCAGAAGTGCATGAACTGAGTAGCAACAGCCTCAGGGTGGGCATCCAGAGACACTGGGTAGCTCTTGAAGTTCTGCCCCTCATCTGCAGCCTTGGGAGAGGCTGCACTTTCTTTTCTTAGACACCTCCAGCTGCTGCCACACTCCCCACCCCCTTACAGGGTCACCCATAGAGATACTAACCATGGAGGGCCCTGTGCCTTCCCTGTACTGGTACAGCCTCCTGGCCTCCAGCTGCTAGAGACGTCACCCAGCCTCAGCTCCCCATCTCCCACTAGCCCAGGGCTCGCCAGGGATGACCTCATCCATATGCTGTCTGATTGTATCCTGGTACAGCTAAACCAGTGGCCCCAAGAATGCAAGAGACACTGACTGAGGGAGGCTATTGCCAGGTGCACGTGGAGCCTCCCAGCAGGGCCACTGCTTGCCTTGCACTGCCCACACAGCTTCTGCTCCCCAGGGCTCCCCATGAGCAGAGTTTCAGCAGGAACCTGGCTCTGCCAATCAGCAGACACATGGCTCTCTGGCTGCTCTCAAATTTGCTAAGCATCTTATCTGTAAAAAGAGATAATGCCCAACTCACCAGGTTGTGACGATTTCTTAAAAACCACATAGCATATAACACAGTGGCTGGCACATTAGCAGGACCAGAAACATGCCTGGGCCCCTGACCTGGCCTTTCTGCTGCCCCACAGCAGACCTCGCACCCAAACGTAGCAGTCTGGAACGCACCGGAGCCTCTGCCTTCCTGCTTCATGGAAAACGCCTCTCCACACGCTGTGCCATCTGCTCCCTTCCCAGAGCCCCACTTTCTCATCTCCTGATTATTAAAGACATTGTAAATGCATATTGCTCCCTTGCTGCCATCATAGTCATTGGAGATTCAGAGACAACGAGATGAGCACCTTCTTTCTCAGAGCTGGTGGTCCAGTGAGGGTCGGAGGCAGAAGAGAAACAAGTATAAAAATAAACAACTGCTCGTCGGTGCAATAAAAGCCACAAAGGCTAAGGCTCAGCTGCTGGCATGGGACATTTCAGATCCCAAATTTCTCAAAACATAGCAATTTTGAGTCATTTTATTTTTCACTAGAAGTAACTTGTTGTATGTGATTTATGTCTCTACACATACATGAATATGTACATGATTTAATGCTTACTACTTCAGGCATATAAAAAGTACAGGTACAATGAATATTTGTGTACCAATCACACAGCTTGAAGTATACAATTTGTTTGCAATTCGTTTCTTTCTCTCCCCAGTGGTAACTTCTCCTGAATTTGGTGTTTATCATTCCTTAGTGTGTCTTCATACTTTTATTACACACAGATGGTTCTATAAATGATGTACTACATTGTCTGACTCATTTTCTGGATTCACTTATTTACATTTTAGATTTCTCATATAAGACAAAAATATATGCATTTTTAAAAATTTTCTGAGTGTGGTTTATTTCACTGGGTACGATGGTCTTTAGTTCCATCCACTTTCCTGCCAATGGTATGATCTCATTATTCTTTATGACCAAATAATAATCATTTTCTTTGTCTATTCACCTGTTGAGATTGGCTGATTTGTTAAAAACCTTATGTGTTACATACTATATGCAGCACTCCACAACTTTTTTTCCGGTACCAGGGGTTGAACTCAGGACCCTGTGATTGCCAGGCAAGCACTTCTTCTACTGAGCTATCTCCCAGGCCCTCCACAACTTTTTTGTTGCGTCACAATATTATGTTTTCATCATTGTTCTTGGCGCTACTGGGGCTTGAACCCAGAATGCACTGAGCTAAATCCCCAGCCCTCTTATTTGTTATTTTAAGAAAGGATCTGGCTAAGTTGCCAAACTGGCCTCAAATTCCAAATCCTCAGCCCCCTAGCCACTGGGCTGACAGGATGAGCCAACACAGCTGGCTCCCCTGATGTTTCTGAGCTGTATCTGTGTTGATATCTGTATCTCTAATGCGCTCATTTTCACTGCTCTGTAGTACTCAATTGCGTGGCAATACCACGGCATTGACCGCCTTTCCTGAGAATACACATTTGATTTGGTGAAACAGAACCACTGTCTGTCCATGAGCGTCTTGTTAATGTGCAAGCAAGTTGCTGGGGAAGCTCATGTGCATGACAGAGGAGAGCAGGAAGAGGTGGGGTGCCCGGACCGTGATGGGGAAGGAGTGTGGAAGGAGTGTGGAAGGGAAGGAAGAACACTGTAGGAAGAGCTTCTGACTCTTCTTAGAGTCTCAGAGTGGCCAGCAGGGAGCTCCAAAATAAAGGTCCTCAGAGGACCTGTGTCATGCAGTGGCCCTGTTCCTATACTCTGCTGAGCTAGCAGGGAGTATCTGAGGGGAACCTGCATTGCTCTGAAGGTATACAGTGGAGCATGAGTCAGCCATACCCCCATGGCATGCTTTCTTGAAAATAGTGCATGGAGCCCTCGGATGGGTGATCCCCAGAAACTATCTCTGCCTAGGGAGCTTTCACTCATCCCTTACATCCTCTATCTTATTTTTAAAAGAAATGTGGGAGAAAGTCATCACAGTAGTGCATCACTAAAACTAGGTCCCAAAGAACTTCTTATGCATGACAGCTGAGGTTGAGATCCCAGCAAACCAGGTCCACTCATCACTTTTTGCTACCTATGTTGAACTCTGTTGCCAGGGATCTACAATCAAACCTCCAGCAGGCACCATAGCGAGGCTCTGAGCCCTCAGATCTGCATTTCGTCCTTATCTTGGCCACTTGGCTACTGCATAACTATGCACAAATCATTTCACTGTTACAGAGATCACTTTTTTCATCTGCAAAATGAGGGGATCCAGAGCTATCTCATGGATTGAAGAGATGATAGGGGTTAAAGGAGATGACATAATCATAACACCTGACAGACATACTGGCTGCTTTTATTAAAAAGCATTAGTTTATTCCCCATACCACTAGACCACTGTTGGTGAAAAAGTAATCTATTCTAGGATGAAATAATTCTTCTCAAACAGAGAAATGTTTCAAAACTCAGAGGCCTAGTTCTATAAACTCCAGCTATCATAATCAGGGTGAATCAGAGTAATCTTCACTAACCCTTCTTATTCACACCCATCACTCTTTCCAAAGCAGCATTTGTGATTAATCTCACTCTAGGGCTAAATCAGTTCCCAGTGCTTCCAAGGCACTTGATAAAGAAGTTCTCTGATTGATAGCCAAAACAATTATTGAACAGTGGCAGAGAGAGGCCATCGGGGAATTTGTCTTGCTGGAAACTTGGTCTGCTAGAGCTATTTTTTCTATTTTCCTAGGTAAGAGCCAAATTTATTTTTTATTTATTTTAAAGAATTTTTTATTTTATTTACTATTTTTATTCTTGTTTCAGAACCTTTGTTTGTTTATTCATTCATTTTTATGGCTGGCTCAGCCCGCCCTGAGGGCAGGGCTGGCACAGCATGTGGTGCCGGGGATCGAACCGCGGCCCCTGAAGCCGCCCAAGCTTTCCCAAGCAGGCACTTTAGACCACTGAGCCATCCCGTCGGGCCCCAGAGCCCAATTTATTTCAAAAGAGATGAATGAGGTTCTTCCCTCCTCTTTGGTGCGGTATGAGACGAGACTTTGATAATAGTTAAGATTGTTAGGATAAACACATAGTGCTTTAAAGTTGGGGAGCTTTCTTTAGCTTACAAAGACACGAGGACTTATCTGAAAGCTGAGTCCATAGTAGGCACATAGGAGGTCTTCAGTAAGTATTTTAGCATGAGCACCTGATTTCATCTGATCCTCACAGTGGCCTGTGAGGTACAGAGGCCAACTTCCTATCTGACATCCACAACTAGGAAGTGGCACAGCTGGGATTCTGATGGAGACCCAGACCTGACCCTCACAACCCATCACCCCATCACTGTGGTCCAACTGCAGAGCTTTCAGATCCATTTCCTTGGGCACAGATTCCTGACACAGCCACCACACTGAACATCTGGACCACCAGAGCTCCCTTTCATTTTCACACATGCTTTGGTGTCCTGGCTATCTTCCAGAACACTGAGGGAGTAGTCACCTGTCCCTCATCATCCATCTTTGTTACCTCCGCCTGCTTGAAGCCCAGATCTCTTCTCCAGAAGCCCTGATGGGTGGTTGTCTTGCCTAACATGAGCAACTCCAGGGACTCATGGCTCGCTCCTCTGCCATGTTGCGCATCATTAAGAGTTCTTATTTGACTGGTCCAGCATCTTATCCCTGAGATATAATTCTCCTAGACTTCAGACCTGGCTCTTCACAGATCAGTGGAAAGAAAATCTAAGCTCTGGTAGACATAGTTTGACACCTTCCCATTTTCTATCTGTGTGACATGCAGAAGGTAACTTAAATTTCGAAGTCCTAGTTTTTTCACTATAAAATAGAACAAAAAATGTTTTGTTAGTAAAGTTTTTTCTTGGAGCAGAAAAATAATCAATTAATAGCAGCATAAGTGATTAAGACACAAAGACAATATTAGGCAATGTATTAATTATTGTAAAGTAGTAAATACTACTACTACTACTACTACTAATAATAATAATAATAATAATGACATTTACTATCTCACTTCTCAAAATGTTTCAAGGGAGAAAGTACCAGTACTTTCTCAGCAACTCAGTAATATTGGGGCTTTGAAGTAATAAGTCCTGTTCCTATACCCTACTGCAGTCAGTGGCCAGCCGGATTTTCTAGGCTGCCATGTACTGACACCATCTTTGCAAAGCAGAGTTAGAATATGTAGGCAGAAACAAATAAAAGACTTATAATACTTAGAAAACATTTGCTTTCCCTTCTACCTCACTGGTCAGATCTGGTCACATACCTGTTCCTAGACTGGTTTGCTAAGTAGCACTACCACGACTAATTTAAATGTTTCTAATCATTCCTTGGGTAGGCCACACAGCCACCAAAACAATGTGAAGCTCCCTGGGAAAGAAGAGTGGCCATCAGAAGGGCAACAATGGTACCACAGTTTGTGAAGTTGGATAACATATGCAAACTCACATTTTGCTTCATAATATAAATGTTAACAAAATATAACCAGCATCTCTCTAAACATCTCTTCTCCCTCCCAGAATTCCTGTTCACCCTTAATGATGCTCATGATAAACACGTTCCTTGTAATGATGCTTTAGAGGTGTCCCTCACCCTTTTGAAGCTTTCTGTGAATATCTGGTGTGACCATTAGCTCCAGTCTAGAAGAGGAGTAATAGAGTTTTTTGGTGTCTTAACCATATCTTCTTTCCTGACAAGTGGTTATTTCTTGCTGTTCTTGGCACATTTGATCTTGACGTAACTCTTCTTGCAGTTTAGTTTTATTTTCATCACTAGCCATCCTCACAAGTTTCACATAGAAACATGTTAACACACTGGTGAAAAGGAAGTTGGAATTCCCTCTGAGGAGGAGTCAGTGACCAGGAGGAGCCACTGAGCTTGACCACAGGGGCACCGCCTATCGCCTGTGTGTCACTGGAGCTAGGGTGAAGAGAGTTCCCCTCCTCTACTAGGCTGTTTGAGACAGTTCATAGACCTCACCCAGAAGGCATGGAAGCCAGTGTGAGCAGTGGCTGATGATTCTCGTTACCTGCACTGGAAAATACAAGGCTGTGTTGGAAATGTCTTCTGTTTGCTTCTTGAAGCTCTCTGGGTCACAAAAGAATTCCTTAAGTAGAGATCTGGCAAGAAGTGGATCTCCTCTCAGGCTTTGGTACCAAACTCTCTGCTGTAAGCCACCGTTAGAAGCAGGTGCAGTATAAGCCAAAGGTGAGAAGAAAGGAGGAAGGAGGCAAGCCATGGTCACTTACCATACCTTAATCTCCTAGCTTCACACCAAGCCTCTCGCTGGGTGGATAGCAGGGAATGCTTGGTAGGAGACAAGTGGCCTGAGGAGAATGAATTTTCTAAGGTCTATCTAATTCACTAGAAATTTTTCCATATCACACTCTATTGTATGCTACGAACCAGTCAACAAAGGGCCAAGCTACCAACAGTCAGTGTCTCCATGAGGTATCATTACATGAGAGCACCTGAGGCTTAGAAGGTGAAGGGGACCTCAACAGTGAGGTCTGGGGCAAGCCGCCTGGGCTCTTTTGGCTCCAGTTTCCTTATTTATGAAGTGGGGCCACCATGACCATACACAGAATTGCTCCAGAAGCCAAGCCAACAGCGCATGACAAGTGGTTGGGAAAGTCTCAGTAATGATGTTGGCCATTGTTACTGCTCTTGTAACTTGCCCCTGATTTGCAACACAGTCTGACCCAGGGCCCTCTGCAGAATGAATTTCAGCGCTGCCAAGCTGGTCCACGCTGGTTATCTTCCTGCCTGGTGTTCCCTTTGCATCTCAACTTCAAGACATTTCTGTGTTCTGGAGGCTGTAGAGTGTTACAGTCTGTTCCACGTGTACACAAATATCATGGTGTACCTGGACTATGGACTCAGAGGCAGAACCCCCACTCCATGGCAGCTGTTAGGCTCACTCTGGATCTGGAGCCTGTGAATCATGGTCATGGGTCTAATCTGCCAGGATCCTCTGTATGAATCATGGTCATGGGTCTAATCTGCCAGGATCCTCTGTAGGCAAGTTGTGCAACCTAGAAAGGAAGAGTAGCTTCATCTTGATCATGTAGATGACCACTCTGGGCATCGCAACAGACCCTCTAGGCAGTATGATTAGAGGAGCAATATGAAGGGGCAAAATTATGCACAATACAGTTTTTCAAATCCCAGTCCTGTATGAGAATTGATTCGTTAGTTTCTTCAAACAATCCTGAAAGGTAAGGATTCTAAAATGACTTGCTGGGTATGGAGCCAGTCACATCACCTTACTGAACTTCAACTTCTCATCTGCAAAGTGGGACCTTACACCAGTGTGCAACCATGGAAGGGTAGAGGGCAATAAAAATTATTGGGACATCAGACTTTTAGTTCATTGAGAGGACCCAGTGGTGCTGCTACTTCAGCAAAAGGGCTTCCAGGCAAACAGCAGCAAGCTGAGACCTCTGTGGTTATTTATTTGTATCTCAAGAACATGAGAACAAGCACTTGAAACATACTGTATAGTTTTGGCCAAGGGACAGGGACAAAATGGGATGCTTTGCTACGCAACACATATAAATCTAGTTTAAATAATCTTATCAGGGCAGAGGAAGCACAATGGACAGAGCAAACACCCCTGAAAACAAACTGCTTTTGATTCTACTGACTATTATCATATAGACTGCAAACTCTTAACATGTATTCCAGGAGCATGGGAAGTACTATCCTGAAAGTCCCTCAATATTTGTATTCATTTTAAACACACTTTTGACCATGCTCTCCCCAACTTCCTCCTTTTTTGTTTTATAATCTAGACTGGGCAATGGAGGAATAGTTTAGGGTAAGGGGCATTGGTCATTGGTCTTGATGCAGGAAGGTCTTCATAGCGTTGGAATGGAAGACCAGTGGGAGTAGCACACAGCACTCCTGGGACTGCAAGAAAGAACAGAGAAAAGATTAACCCAAGAGCTATAAGAACCAGATGCAAAAGCTGAAACCAGAGTTGGTAGCAATATCACTAATGTGATCCAAAGTAATGTGGCCAGCCTCTGTTTGAAGACCATGAAGTTGGGCCAAAAGCTGGCCTTGCCGATTAGTGCTACCACCACCCAAATCTGTATAAAAGGTGCCATGTAGAAGGTGTGCACCTCCTTCCAAGATCCAGCATGTTTGAAAAGAAAGCCTATGGGGTGATGCCCAACATTGCTACTCAGATGACCCCAGGCCCATGGGGTTTATTGGCATTTACTAGGCTAGTAAATAGCTGCTTCAAAGGTGTCAAGTCTTTGCAGAATTTCTTTATAAATATTAGCCTGAGTCAGTAATTCTAATTTTTGAAATAGACATTTTGAACAGTTCAGATTGAGAGAGCTAAAGTAACTATAGCAGTCACCACTATAGTGGCCACTGCAGAAGCTGCAATAATAGCTGTAATCAAAATGCTTAGAAAGTGCTTTTGTCTGATGTGTTCAAGTGCTGAGGTAATTTGTTCAAGAGTGGAATTTTCTATCCACCCTTGAATGAGACTGATGGGGAGCCAAGCCTCAGCTCACTGTTGGAGTATCATAATGTGTATAATATTTAGCTGATAAATATTATTTGGAACACAAGGAATTAACCAGGTAGCATCAGTGGGCAAAGAAGCATGAAGTGCTTTAAAGGGTCTATCATGCTGATTAGAGGAATTATATTTGGTGATTTGGGGTTCTTGATTAATGAGATTTGCAATACATGGACAGGAAGTGCAGACCATAACATGGTCATAAGTATCATGAGCAATCCATCTAAGCTTATGCATACATTGATAATTTACCAATTCTAATATTAGGGAAGGGGGGATAGGTAGGCACTGGAGAGGGTTTTTGACTGGGAAAGTAGGTGCCTGGAGATAGGTGTAACAAGAGTCCATGCTGATGTGTTGTCCCAGCAATTAAAAGGCAAAGCATAATTCTAGGTAGAATTAGATCCAAAGACAGGCAATTTATGGGGTGCCATTTTTTTAGGTTTCTGTTATAAGCAAGGTGAATAATGGACAGATTGGTGAACTAACATGAAATTCACCCTAAATCTAGACTGTCTTCTGTAGGAAATCATGGGTGAGAACATAGGAGAAAACAGTAGGTTTGGAGAAATGCCTGCCAGACCCAGAAGACCTGGAACACCAGCAGGATTAATAAAGACCTGATGGCCTGCTCCTTGGTATGGTTGGGCCCAATGAAAATATGATTCATATCCACTTGGGGGTGAAAGGGACTACAGTAAGAGCTATTATTGGCCAAGCAGAGGGGAAATTCTTCAGCTAAGAGGTCATGAGGATAGTAAATGTCAGCTATTAGTATCCAGCGTGGTCACAGTCCCGTAAAAGGCCAGGAGGGGGCAACCAGGCTCCACCAATATGAATTATTTTTAGAAAAGAGGGGGGGCTCAGGATCTCCATAGGTGACTATATAAAAAAACAGGAGATATATGTACCCAATATATCATGCCACTTAATTCTGGTATACAGCTAAATAGAAGAAAAATAAAAAATGAACTTTTACATGTGTCACCTTACAGAATTATAGGTGACTCTACTACTACTGCCAGGCAGAAGTTTTCTGGAGTGAAAGACATGCCATTGCTCTGCAGTGTTTATTCATTTTATTCACTGAAGCAATGAGCTGTTCATTTTCTCCCCAGGTGGGTCTTGATGGTTGCACTGTAGAGGGCAGCAGATTCTTTCTCAGCTGGTGCCACATGATATGGATAAATAGCCTTTGTGGGAAGGCAGCAGGCCAGTGGGTCACACAACAGATGTATACTTGAAGGAAACCTTCCCCATCTCAGCAGCCTCCTCATATTTTTCAATGGTTCTTTTGTCGATGCCACCGCATTTGTAGATCAGATGGCCGATGTTGGTGGACTTGCCAGAGTCCATGTGTCTGATGACGACAGTGTTAGTATCTTTTCCTTTCCTATGTTGGCTTTGATTTAATGGTGGTTTTCACTACACCTGTGCTCTTGTGGCAAACCTGTTAAGGAAAAGCTGAGTTACAATTTTTAAAATACACAGCAAATAATGCTTTAGATACTTGCTCCTGTGGAGGGAGCTTCTCTATCATACTCACCTTTTTATTTTAATAATTGGGTCTTACAGAGCCCATTAACTCATTTTACTATTGCCTAACCTGTAGGTATATATGTGGCATGGATAACAGAGCACAGCAGAGCTACAAGAATGCCTAAAGAGAACCCGAAGGTCAGGCATATACAAAATATATTTAGGTTAGGTTTCACAAATAGGTTATGATGAGTTAGTCCATTTGTCAATTTTTATTACTTTTTAAATCATGGGGATTGACACCTATATAAGAAGCAGATTGTAACTGTCTTTAGCAGTCAGGTTAGGTGCAAATAATTTCTCTGGCCTGTTTATGTGTAATATTAAAAGAATGAAAGAATGCTTCAGCACTTTGGTGAGAAAACTGATGTGAAGTAAGAGCCTCTGGAAAGCATAACCAGAGTATCAGCCAGGCTTTCCTCTGCAATAGTGGACCAGGGAGATCAGAATGTGAGTGCATAGGAGTAGCAGGAAAAAGTTGTAGTGTGCTGTCTGATCAATTCTTGCAGGTGTCTAAACATACAGAAGAGAATTTCATCATTACCATTTTGAATAAGGGCAGCTTCAAAAGCATGTAGCATTTTGGCAATATAAGCAGAATCAGTGACAATTCTGAGGGGCTGCTTAGGGAACTGCTATTTTTTATCAATCATGTTAGTTACAGAAGTTGAATCCTTATAGAATGGTAACAGATAGCAATTACAAAGCTTCATAACAATGCCCTGGGCATATTAGGGTATGCCTATAACCTCAGCACTCAGGAGGCAGAGGCAGGAGGATCACTGAATTCAAGATAAGCCTGGGCTACAAAGTGAGCTCAAGGCCAGCCTCAATTGCATCACGAGACTCTGTCTCAAAAAACAAAACAAAACAAAACAAAAACAAATAAAAGCCTTATAGATAAAAGTGGAAAGCAAGTATGACATACCATATTGACATAATAATCATTACATTATAAAAATGATGAAATTTTCATCTAAGTTTGTTATTTTTTAATTTAGCGTTATCTAAGAAGAATGCATTTGCCTATTGATGCATTTTGCATGACATTGTTTGGACTGTACAGTGTGTGAGCATTGATATAGATGATAGATTAGATAATTATATGATAGTTATAGTTATAGTTATATATAGTTATATATAGATATCATATACTTAACATTGTATAAGCTTTACCCTTGAGAAAGTATGTTCTTTGATCGGCTATCCTATGTTGGATTAGCATGTACATTTTACCACCAACAGCTAGAATACAAGTAAAGGAAAGTCAAACATTTGAGCTTAAAAGTTTACCATCATGAATAATTTTAGCCTGGTAGTCACTATCATGATGAGATATTCTTCAGCTTTGTGTCTTTGAAGACACGTTCATGTGGGAAATTATAGGTACATGTAATACATCATGAAGCCAGCAATAATGAGTGACACAAACTAGAACAGAAGTGTCCAAGGAGGTAACTTTGTCTTGTGTTTTGCTACTGACCAATTTAGGTGTCTCTGCAAGATATGCAAAAAAGGTGTCTGTTTAATATTAATCACAGAAATGAGAGTTATAGCCTTTGCCTAAAAGCATCAGTTAAGTTGGAGAGGAGAGTTAGGATCTGGAGAGGAATGACCAATGAGAGTCAGGGTCACAGACCCCTAATCCACAGAGATTATTTTTAGAAATAATTTTGACTCAATCAAACTAACAAGAAAAAAGACTAAAGCAGCTAGAGATATATTTTTTCTATAAATTTCATCCCCCATAAACCTGTTTTTCACTTACTTGAACCTTCTAGGTTTTGCTTCTCTCTCTCTCTTCTCTCTCTCTCTCTCTCTCTCTCTCTCTCTCTCTCTCTCTCTCTCTCCTTTAGTCTTCCTGTCTTGCTCGAATGTATTTTCTCTTACAAAACCCTCTTACAACAAAAATATATCTATCTACCTAAAGCTGTCTCCCATATATTTCATATTTTATTTTCTGTCTGACTTGCTGATGCTTGGATTTCAAAATGTCTCTGTCTTGCTGTCTCTTTTTTCCTCCCCTGTGTTCTCAGGTTGTTATGTTGTGAATTTGACTGGCTGCCAATAAATTTACAAGTGACCTTCAAAAATATTTTTTCTACTGAAGCAGTAGAACAAATTAACCCTATCATTGTAGTCTAAGAATTTACAAAAGACAAGACATATTTTAGGCACATCAATTAAACAAAATATCTACTTAAATTTGAAACCAAAACTTAATTTATCAGGGTGCTTTTGGCTTAGCTCAGTGGTTTAAGTGCCTGTGCAGGCAATCCCAGTCAGGCATAAGGGAAAGCAGTTCAATCCCCAGCCCTACCCATAAGGCAACCTGAGCCAGCAAAAGATTAAAAAAAAAATTCTTCTCAAAAGTAAATTTATCAAGGCTGGCAATATAGCTCAGTGGACTAAGCGCTTGCTTAGGGAAGTGCAGGGGTCAGGGTTTGGTTCCTGGCCCCGCCTGTTGGACACGTTGAGCCAGCAATGGAGTCTGGGTGCCGTGGTGCAAGTACCTGTAATCCTAGCACTTGGGAAGCAGGAAACAGGAGGATCACTATGAGTCTGAGCTGTGTAGTGAGACCCTATACAAAAAAAAAAAAAAAAAAAAAAAGGACAAAAAGAAATTTATCAATTAGCCACAGTTGGTAAAAATGGGCTCATGTAAATTTAGGAAATGGCACTTATGTCTAGCATCCAGGCAAAGTTTCTGGAAGAATTTCTACTTATCTCTGATTTCCTAAACTTAGATTGTTTGTTTTTTTTATATTTGGTTGGTCCTAATAATTGAATTTTCCTCCAGTGGAAGTGTTATATGTACTCTAAAAGCAATTTTCCTATATATTAAAAAGACAGTATTTATACTTATAAATATTTAATTTTCTATTTGGCTCACACGTGAGGTTATTTGGTTACCCTAAATGTTTGCTTTCTCTCTGTGTCTTTTGCTGTTCTTAAAACAATAGTCTTCAGTGTTCTATGACTTCTGTGCAGAGAAGTAAAATCCTAGGTGGACTAGGTCATGAAAAAATGGGGAGGTGCCCCTCTTCTCCCAGGGCCAGCTGCATGCAGAGATAGAATTTTCTGGGTGAGTTCCCCAATTTTGAAAGGAATGAATTTACTTGTTTAGATCCAAATTGGACCCAGAGGCAGCAAGAGTGAGGCTGTAGCCTACATTCCTGTAAAAATAATGCCATTACAGGCAGGCATGCTGAAATTGAGAATCTGTTTTTATTTTTAACCTGTGAGAGTTTTTGCTACCATTATAGGAGTTTTGGTCCCATTTTTGTGTTTATCTCTTGCATATCAATGAAGAAACTTCTAAATTATTGCATGCAGAAAACAATAGGCAGGACATGTATAAAACCAGTGTTCTAGATATCAAGCATTTGAGATAAGGTTCTGTCTGAAAAGTTATATAAATCAAGAAGAAGAAAGAGGAGAGAAAGAGACAGAGACAGAGAGAGTTCAAAGCAAAACAGCTGCAGGTACTGCAGTCAGGGTGTACTCAGATGGTCATGCCATCCTTGAGCCCCTTTAGAAATACTAATAGGAATTTCTGTTTTCTTGATAGATTTGGATTGAATATTTTGTTTGTTTGCTTTGCCTCTAGCCTTAAAAGACATTGTAAATGTTGCCTACATTGTTGTAACTTTTTAGATTAAGGCTGACCCATATCATAGGCAAAGCAGGCGAAATGAAAGTTTTTTCAGGCTAGCCCAGGACATTGAGTTCTCCCAACACACAAAGTAAGAAACTCCTCATACTCCTAGTTATTTGATAGCCAATAGATTGCCGGGTGATCTCATGATAGTAACACAAGGAGGAGGATGAAAGCAACATAAAAAATATTTTTAAAACACTGCCCCTACTCAGTGGTAGGACAGTGGTAACTGCTGGGTTGAAAACAAACCGAGGCTGCAACCTTGCCGTGATGTTTCGGGCTGCTCTGTGGCTGTCTGTGCCACCCATATCAAGACTAAAATAATGACTTCCACATCCTTGCTCCTTTCCAGGCTTTGAGCAGCTGGTCCCTGTGTTGATTTGCATCTGAAGGCTCACCTTGCAGTTTCATACCTCATGGTGCTGCCTTGCTGTCTGTTAGCCTCATGCCAGAGTTTGTTCCTCACGTTGGGCACCACTTGTCTTAGTGTGTGATCATGGCTACGTAAAGGATGAAAAAGATGGTTGGGAGATGAGATTTCAGTCACAGAAAGGGTCCAGATGGGGCTGCTACTTCAGTGTAAGAGTGCTTCAGGGAAACAGCAGTGAGCTGAAACTTCGGCATTTATTTCTTTATAACACAAGAACATAAGAACAATGTTGTAGAAGAAAGGCATTTGAAACATATTATATAATTTTGGTCAGAAAGACAGGGACAAAATGGGATGTATTTTTATGTAATGCATATCAGCTTAGTTTAAATAATCTTATTGGGGCAGAGGGGACACAATAGCCAAAGCAAATATCTCTGAAAACAAACTGTTTTTGATTCTACTAACTGGTGTCCTGCAGATTCTGCTCTGAACTCTAACCATCTATTCTAGGAGCATGGGACCTATTATCCAGCAATTTCTTTCCCTTTTTAAATTTAATTTAATTTTTTTATTTTCATTCTTGTTTTAGAACTTTTGTTTGCTTATTTATTTATTTTTATGGCCGGCTCAGCCTGCCCTGAGGGTAGGGCTGGCACAGCATGTGGTGCCAAGGATCGAACCGCGGTCCCTGCAGCCACCTAGGTTTTCCTAAGCAGGTGCTTTAGACCACTGAGCCATCCTGCTGGGCCCCTTCCTTCCCTTTTTGAATTCATTTCAAATAGTCCTTTGACCAGAGCCTTTCCACAGGGCTGCTGGGGGACTCAATTACAATATTTGTTAGCTGGCTTCTCAGATTGGGTTCCCCTACAGTAGAACGTAATACAAGCCCAAGGTGGACAGTGGGCTATAGTTTACATCTCAATGTCCAACCAAAGCGTCACATGTTTGAATGTAGGCCTTCTGAAAGGTGATTAGATTATGGAAGCTCATAGCTGACCTGCTGTCAGGAGACAGGGTCTGGTCAGAAGAGGAGGGTGGCTGGGCAATGGCCTGGAAGGGCTCTTTTCCCTTCCCAGGTCTTCCTTGGTCTCTGCTTCCTGGGTCCCCTGCCCCTCCACAATGCTGCCTTGCTTTGGAATGAGCCAAATATGGACTGGAACCTCTATAAACTGTAAGCCACAAAAAGCTTTTCTTCTCTCTCTCTCTTTTTTTTTAAACTTTATTTATGTTATGGCTGGCTCAGCCTGCCCTGGGGGAGGGGCTTGCACAGCATGTGGTGTTGGGGATCAAACCATGGTCCCTGTGCTTGCCTAAGCAGGCACTTTAGATAGCTGAGCTATCTCACCGGCCCCAGCTTTTCTTCTCTTAAATTGTGTGTGATGGGTGCTGTTTTGTGTCTCCATGATGAGCAAAATGACTAAGACAAAAGGGAAGGCAGGGAGGAAAACAAAACCAAAGAGCAAGCAGATGCTGTCCTCCTGGGCCCCTGGGCTCAGCCCCCTGACAGATTAGAATAGGCCCACATCATTGCAAGAGGATGAGGAGGCCAAGGCCCACATCCACTACCTCAGATCCCCACCAGTCTAGAGATGCCCCTGAGGGCACGAACTCCTAACACTTCTAGTGACTGCATCCTGAATGCCAGAAAAACCTTCACTCAGAAAAGCATGGGTATGGCCTTCCTGCTACCTTGGCACTCATTCTGACAAAGGAGGAAAACAGAGAGTGAAGTAACCTCTTGGCACCCACCAACCTCCTCCCAGGTCTATCTGATGCAGAGACTAGCTCTCACAGGCACAGCTTTAAGGCACAACTAGAGGTAGAACTGTGGAGACTGATGTATTAGAAGGCAGGGAATCACTATGCTTCATACTGTGTTGAGAATCATGTACAAAACACTGCTTTGAACTGTGGTCAGGAGACAGTAGTGCCAGTAGGGACAGTGTGGTCGGTGTAGAAACAGAGCTTGCTCCGTATCCATGTCATACATGTGAAGACAACTGCACACATGTAAGAAACAGGATGGCTTGACCATCACAACTGGAAAAGAAGGCTGGATTTGAACCCACACCTTCTTGCTTCCTAAAGTAGTTCTCCTGAGAGGAGGAGTTACTTCATCGTGGTTAGCTCAAGTCAAAGCTTCTGGTAGTCATTAGGGTCAAATAAGTCTATGGTTTCAGTAGGTCAGAAACACTGTGGAGAAAAATAAAGCATATAATAGGGGCTGTCGGTGACTAAGGTACATAGCTGGTGGGCTTTCCCACACAATCACTCAAGGGACCTCCACACTGAGGAGGGGTATGTGGAGAGAGCCCTGCCTGCATGGTGAAGGCCTCCTCCTCTGTAAATAAGTAAAGGCCACCCAAAAACCATCTCAAACATTCAAAAAACAATAATCACTTGCTGCTTGCCCTTGTTCATGTATTCTTTCCTTAATTCTTTCAGTATTTCTAGTAGTACTATGAGAAATATCTTTCATTAATTTTTACTTTCATCAGTACATGTTTGCAGTACTTAATGCTTGCTCATCATGGGGCACTGTGCAGGTACACAGCACATGTTCATTCTTTTCCTATACCCCTGCCCCCCATCTGCTGGCCCCCTTCCTGTTTGTAGATCTGCGTCCATGTCCTTGAACTCATGGAACACTTACTGTCCGTCAGCACCTCCTGTGCGTCAGCATCTCTCTCTGAGTGTTGCTTGGTCCTTTCTTTGAATAACTTTCAGCCCACTGCTTGGCATTCCAGCTGCTGTTGAAAGATGGCGGAAAATTTCAGGGACTAGGTAATAGGAGAAAAGCTCTAGACCCCAAAACCCAGTAAAGGCCCCAAGTAAGTGCTTGCCTTGCTGTGCTGCCAACTGTGTTTATTTCCTGCATGTGCAGAATCAGGTGTTAAAGCATCCAGGTTTCAAGGACCGGGGCTGTGTGACCTCAGTCAAATGATCATGATCTTGCAAGGAGCCACTATGCTAGCTGTAGTTCAGGAAAGAGCCCAGGTCTCATACAGTGGCTGGGAGGATGCAAAGGAGAGAAAGGCTGCAAGGTCCCACCCTTAGTAGGGCTCAACAAGATCCAGTTCTCATTCTCCTGACCCATCATTAGACAGTGACCCTGTTTGTCTAGGTTTAAGCATTAGAACATTGGGACTGGTGGGAGTTCCTACAGGAGTACTCTCCAGGTAAGGGCACCATCACCAGCCCTGAGTAGTACAGATCAGGTTGCCTTCTGACAACACACTCTCCTAAAGAACAATGCCCCCACGTAGAGGTCAGCACAGACACACAGCCTGTGGAAGCCGTACAGAGCGTATACACATTACTTTATTTAAACTCTGTGACAATCCTTGGAACTGGGTAAGAGAAATGTTACCATTTCATTTTCACAAAGGAAAAAATATGACCTGTGATGTTGTCCTTGATTGTCTCAGAGCTAGAATAACATCTTAGAGGAAGTAATGTGGAAAAAAAAAGTAATTTAGAAAATATGTCCTTAAGTATAGACCCAGAGTTCTCAAGTAGACCATCAAAGATTAATCTACAAAAATAGGATTATGTGCTGGGAAGAAAGCTTGGTGGCTTGCCGGGCGTGGTGGCGCACGCCTGTAATCCCAGCACTCGGGAGGCTGAGGCAGGAGGATTAGTGCGAGTTCAAGACCAGCCTGGGCTACAAAACTGAACCCAAGGCCAGCCTCAACTGCATAATGAGACCCTGTCTCAAAAAGACAAAAAAAACAAAAAAAAAAAAAAAAAAGAAAGCTTGGTGGCTTAAGCGCCTACCTGGCAAGCACAAGTTGGATCCCTGATACCACATGCTGTGCTGGCCCCAGAACCCCAGGGAAGCAGTGCCAGCCACCAAAACTGGACATGGTGGCACACACCTGTAATCCCAGTACTGGGGAGGCTGAATCAGGATCACTATGAGTCTGAACTGCATCACAAAACCCTGTATCAAATAAATAAATTAATTTATTAACATGGTTATGCTTTGGGTTTCTTGGTCAAAATTCATCTATGTGAATTTTAATTTCTTTTATATTCTAGAAAGACAAAACAATCTGACAACTATGCTTCATTATTTCCAAGAGCCTACAAAAGTCTTGTATTTTTCTTTCTCACATAATGAAGCCACCCAAGCAATTTTTTTTTAATGAGCAGAACACATTTATTGAGGGAAAGAAAGCTCCTGTCTGAGAGACAGGAGGAGGGTTCCAAGTGGGCATCCCCGGGGAAGCTGTCTATTCCGGGGACTTTCATATAGGAAAACCATGTGGTGAGGCAGGTCTAAGGTCATGGAGAAGATGTGGGAACTCGCTTAAGTGGGTATGAGGTGGGACAAAGATATGGTCAACCAATGAGATTATAAGCACCATTGCTCAGGTAAAATTGATTAAAATCAGGATCCAATGGGAAGGCAAGTCATATAGCAAGCAGGCAAGAACACCACCTATTGGGCATGGGCTCGTGACTCATTCCAGGCTCTTTTAAGGTGATTGATACTTATCAGGTTCTCAAGGACAGATATGGAGAACAAGGTGACTTTACAACTAGAGACAGACACTCCTCCACTGTGGGCCAGATCTCAAAACAAGAGTAGATAAAAGCAACTACATACTTTCTTAAAGGGTGGGCATCAAGGATTGATATGCTAAATAACCACCCAAGCAAATTAAAACTACCAGCACTGCTTGGCTCTGCATGAGGACTAAAATCTGCCAACTATGCTTCATTATTTCCAAGAGCCTACAAAAGTCTTGTATTTTTCTTTCTCACATAATGAAGCCACCCAAGCAATTCTGTTCTTTTAGCTGAATTCTCATAATGCCAGAGGACACAATGGTCAGAGGTCCTGCCTGGCATTTGCAGATATTAGACATTCTGAGATTTGGAGTAATGTCACACTGTGGCTCTGACCTCCACCTAGCAGTCTCCACTCCAACCCTGCAAGACAGAGCCGTGGTGTGCACTCTTCACACACAGAGCAGGTACCAGGAAAGGGGTACATTGTGATTAGATTCAGACAGGGAACCAGTAGCTCAAAATTTCCAATGAGAGCCAGGGGGCCAGGATGGAGAGGCAGAAAACTAAGGTTTTCTTCCAGAGGGGAATGGGGATCATTTCTCACCAAACTAAAGAACTCCCTAGGCTCTAATCAGCATATATTATGAAGTGATCAATTTTATCATTAATAGATATAAATACATTTAAAATGTGTATTTTGGGGCCGGCCAAATAGCTCAGTGGATTAAAGTGCCTGCAAGCAGGCACAGGGGCCGGGGGTTCAATCCCTTGGCCTGCTGTGCCGGCCCAGCCCTGGGGCATGCTGAGCCAGTCACTGAGACTGGGCCTAGTGGTGTGTGCCTGTAATTCCAGCTCTTGGGAGGCTTTATACAGGTGGATCACTAGGAGTGTGATCTAGTAGTGAGACGCTGAACACCCTGAAGACCTTTCCCTAAAAAATAAAAATGTGTATTTTTATCACCTGTCAGAATTCACTTTAAACAAGGGGAAAGAGGTACTGGCCTTGCTGCTCACTAGTGAGGGTGCAGGAAAATACTGCCAACCAAAGAAGCACACATCAGAAAGACAAGGGTCTGAATTTTAGTCCTCATGCAGAGCCAAGCAGTGCTCAGGAACACACATTCAATGTCTTGGAGCTCTGGTTTCCAGATAAGGAAGAGAAATAAAATCTCTTCTCCAAAGAATGTGGTGCTGCAGAAAGAACACTGGGCAGGCAAGCACAGACACCTATAGGTCCAGCCCCCATGTCAGCCACTGACTACAAGTGCATAAAAGGATAATCTGACAGATTCCTCCATGCTTTGGTTTTCTCTTCCCAGCAAGTAAAGCCATCTGTTTTTCTTTCTTTGTTTCTTTCTTTGTTTCTTTCTTTTTCTCTTTCTTTTTCTTTCCTCTCTCTCTCTTTCTCTCTCTCTCCTTTCATTCTTTCAGGGGAAGAGTCTACGGAGTGTTCAGGGTTTCACTACTAGACTGGACTCATAGTACCTGTCTACAGCCTCCCAAGGGTGGGACTACAGGCACATGCTACCACATCCAGCCCCCAGGGAGGGGCTGGCATGGCAGCCCCCAGGGATCAAACCCCCAGCCCTTGCGCTGAGCTATTTAGCTGACTTCCTGTTTGTCTTTCAATCTTAAGATTTGATGACATAATTTTGGTTTAAAACAAAACAAGACAAACCTTGTATGGTAATAACGTATTAATTAAGCATATACATTAATGTCAATGTGAAATACACTGAAGTGTTTTAGCTGGGATCAAATATCATTTCAGATTAAACTCTGAAGAAATACTTTCATTCCTGCTGAAAGAGGGTAACCACTATGTTTAATTCTAGCCCTGCCACCTACTCAACAGGCCCAAGGTTGCTCCATCCCTCCATGCCGGGGCCACTCAGGTTGTGTATGGTGACTGTCCCCCTCCCTACCTCCAGGGCTAGGGCTAACAGGTGCAAGATACCAGGACTAGCCTGCTCCCTGCTGCAGTGTGGAGGATGCCGCTGCAGCAGGACAACCAGGCTTCACCCAGACACGCATGAAGCACAGAGCTGCCTGAAGCCACCTCGCCACCACCACCACGGCACAGTGATTTGAGGAGATTGCAGAGGAAAGGCACACTGGCCCATGACACCACCATCTCCAAATTAAATCGTGGCCAAAGTAGTCAGACACATGGTGTCTACTGTTAGGTGAGGTGTTGGACTTTGTGAGCTGAGTTTTCTGGTCTTAAGGGTAAAGTTTGTTCCTAGTCTTTTCATAGTTTAACCATTAGGGCATTTCATTCACCCTGTAAAGTTCAGTTTCCTCATCTACAGTAAGGGATAGTGCCATTTGACATACAGGGCTTCACCGAGGTGCAAGAGTGCTTGACAAACTACTGGTACTGTTGTTTAGTACAAAACAAGCCCTCAACAAAAATGGAGCTCCATGGGGAATATGATGATAAAACGAGTGCCTGTTATTCAATCACCACATCCATCACCGAGGGCTGCCAGATTTAGAGATAAGGGTTAGGGTTTAGGTAACCTGTCTAGGGTGTCACAACTACCATAGGGCAGAGGTTTCACATAGTATGATTCTGTTTTCTTAATCCTTTGACCAGACAATAAATGTTGGTGGTAAACAAAATAGTAACCGAACGCTTATAATACGCAAAGAACTACTATGAGGTATTAGAAATAATACAAGGGTAAATACACATATTGTGTATACATCCATGCATGTTACTGGGCATTGAATCACTGAGCTATATCTCAGCTCTTTTTTGCTATTTGTTAAGAGGCAATGGGCCTGGTGGGATGGCTCAGTGGTCTAAGGCACCTGCTTGGGAAAGCTTGGGCAGCTTCAGGGACCATGGTTCGATCCCCAGCACCACATGCTGCGCCAGCCCTGCCCTCGGGTGGGCTGAGCCGGCCATAAAAATGAGTGAATAAACAAACAAAGGTTCTGAAACAAGAAAAAAATAAATAAAATTTTTTAAAAAAGAGGCAGGATTTCACACTAGTTTCCCTGACTGGGTTCAAAATTTACAATCCTCCTGCATTAGCCTCCCCAGTAGCTTGAATTACAGGCATAGGCCACCATGTCCACCTTTAGTTTCAAAGGATATAATCTTTATCTAAATTATAAAAGAGGTTAAGTTTATACCTCAAATTTACAGACCTCCTGCTCACTAATAACAAAACTTCTAAACCTGTAGGCTGAAGAAAAACAGAAACAACAAGTTCTACAACTAAAGGCAGAACATAGTACTCATATAACACTTAAAACTATACAGCTTTCCCTCAAATTGTTAATTTTAATAAAACCCTGAGCCAAAATGCAGCATTTCTTTTATATTGGACTATGCCTTAAAAAAATCTTTTACGTATGTGCTATGAATATATTATCTGTTACCTTTGCTCTAACATGATGTCAATTTGTATGTTTTCTAAAAAGTCTGAACAACACAATTAGATGTGACAATGAGATAGAAAAAAAAACCAGATCAGGGTTTCCACACATTATTTTCTTAAGAAACCTGCAGGGAAATCAACATGCTTCACTGGTTAGCTCTAAGTGGCATTCTCCAAACATCTTTAGATGTTACAGAGCCTCGTACAAAACTTCTATCACCGAAAGTGTAAAGGACAGAATGTAGAGCAGTTCCTATGAACCTCTCCCTTACAAGTGTTGTCGTCTACACAGGCCAGTAACTATCCTATAACCAATATGTAATAAACCATGAAAAACAGAAACAGGCTCTGACTATCTTCTCAGCAACCAGGTAAATATTTCATCTACATAAACTAAACAGAAACTTTATGGGCTTCCACAGACAAGGAGAGACTATTCTCCTATTCATTCTCACCAGGCCTCTCACTTTGGTTTTGATAGAAGGGTCTGAGGAAGAATATTTGTATAACTATTCTGCAGACAGCACAAGAGCTGACTTTATAGTCACATTTATCTTTACCAACACCATCCACCAGGAAGCTAACAAACCGAGAATTGATTTGTTCCTTATCTTTCATAGTTTAGTCTTAGATACATAAGAATTGTGGAAGATGGACAGAACAGTACTCAGACAGGTACTGTTTTGCTTTTGCTAGGTGAGACACTGGAAATGTAGCTTAACTTCTCCAATGCCTATTTCTTGGCATAATATGAGAAAACATATTTCATAAGATTGTAGAACAAGTGGACCAAATGAAGCCCAATTCATTGTACATATCCAGTAAGTAACTTTATCCCCCCTCCTACTTTTTTAACTTATTTAGTGCAGGGTCTCACTATACAGATTGGACATCCAGTGATCCTCCTGTTTTCAGCCCAAGTGCTGGGATTACAGTTCCCCTCTTAATCCTGCAAGAAGGTACTTATTTAATATAAATGTTACATGGAAAACATTGTAACTTAACAATCACTAGACTTCACCATTTGGTAGTACCAAACAGTAACATGTTAATAACAGTTTACTCTCATATCTAGATAGTACATTAATTTATGTGCAGTACAGCTGTTCTTCCATTGTCTTCATATGACACTTCCCTGAGATCTTCTTGCTGGGGACATGGCCTGTAGGGCTATAGCCTGCCCTGGCCCCCTGGTGAAGTCCTCAAAGAGCAGCATCTGTCCTGAGAATGTCAACCAGTCCTCAACTGCAGTACTGGTGAGGAGTTAGGATGACATGACTTGTTTCAAACTTAGGAATACACTGTGACAGCATAAAGAGGATCTTCCCTCCTCATTCTGCTGCCTGCTTCACTAGGGCCATTTGTGCCTCTGCATGAAAATGGCTTCTTCCCTTGCTGACAGCCCTTCTCCCCTCATCCATGGGAAAAGGCCAGGAAATCCTCCACCCAAAGTTACCAGAGTCCTGCATAACTAAACATTCATTTTTTTTTTTTTTTGTATCTTCCAGGGTCAAATCCCCTTAGGATTAAATTTGAGACCATAGACAGTACTTTGTAGAACTGTTGTTAGTGTCAGCCTTCGGGACGAGTCACGGCCATTGCTTGGCCATTTTGCTTTCTGTGAAAGCCTGAGAGAATGTTTTTCTCTGGGTGACTCTCCTTAGACACACCACAGTTCATTCATCCCTTTCCTCTGAGGTCCCATAATCTCCTTGACCAGGAAATTTGGGA
>PVJA010006816.1:0-71350 GCA_004027025.1 Myocastor coypus
GCCCGGCTCAGTTTTATTAAATTAATCTTTGAGATCACACAGAAGGAAGAACTCATATAAGCACTAGTATTTGGCACAGGGAGAAACTGAATCTCAGAGGTTAATTTGTTCAAGTTCATGCAGAAATGAAGTGACGGCATGAAGTTATCGGACCCCTTCAGCGCCTACGCTTTTATCCACATTCCTTGGCTCTTTGTAGTAGTTTGGGGGACTTAGCACCTACTTGCCTTCATCAGACTATCACATAGGGGGCCCTTCTAGATCTCATCTTGGTCCAGAAGGATCCACATTTGTAATCCCATGGAAAAGTTATTGGAATCCTAGTGAGTTCATTCTAATCTGCCACTTGAGTGCAAAACAGGGTGAGAATAATGATACTGAGGTATATTTGTAGTTGTGGGGAGTCAAGAGATCCTAAGTCCACCTTGTACAATGTCTAACGGGAACAAAGGCCTCCATCCAGGGCCAAATCTAGGTTTTATTAATTTGCGAAGAGGGGAGTGGCTCAGGGATGAGTGACTGAAATGGAAGGAAGTGTTGTGAGCTGGGCGAGGTGGGAGGCCTGATATCACCTCTGCAATATGCAGAGAGAGAAAGTACCATGTAGAGAGAGTAACCTACAGGACACTCCTGGAGGCGGTACTTAATGTTTTGTGGTTGGTACTTCAGTTCTGATGTGTAATGGTTTATGCTTGAGGAGACATAGGTTCTTATGTTGAGGCTCAGTCTCAGTCTACAGTGTGGCTAGAAAGATTATTTGGGAGCTGAGAGTGGAGAAACACAGCTCTGTCCTTGTTGCTTCATCAGCTCCTGGGCTAGGCCCGTTTGCATGGCTTAAAGCCAGTTGAGAGGATAGGAAATGTTCTGGCAACCTCTGTACACAGCAATACACGAAATAGGCTAGGTTTAGCCAAAATGGAGACAATTGTTCTTTGGAGAATTTCCCAGGTGGTCCTCCACACCATGGAATTGGGCAATTAGAAGGGACCTATAGGTAGGATGACCAAATGTGCTGCTCTGCCAGAGGGGTGGGTTCTGGGATTTGAGAGCTTTTCAGTTTAGGACTGAGACAGGTCATTCAGTAGGTTATGTAACTGGTGAAACTAGCAAATGATAAAAGTGCAAGTATGTCTAATATTCAGTATTCTTCTTGCTTCTTCTCCTTCTAAATTTGCAGAAGAACCTGAAGCTCAGAGAGGGTAAATGACCTACCCGAGGTTATCTAGAACTTCTGGATTTACTTAATCAAATCTAATATGACACACGAGCCCCTGGAAATAAAGACCTAGGAAAAACTGTCTGTTTTCACAACTGAGTTTCTTAAGGAAAAGGCAGCCATGCAGAAATATGATTGGCCAAAATGGCTCCCATCTAATGGCGACAGACTGAGCTCAGATTCCTGGACTCTCAGTGGCCTCCTTTCTCCTGGTTCCAAGGCAGGACCTCTCTAGAATGATGTCTTCCATGAAGGAGAAGAGAGACAGAGACAGAGAGACAGAGAGAGAGAGACAGAGAGAGAGAGAGAGAGAGAGTGATCTTCCTGGATTTTATGGTTTGCTCTGCAGGAGAGGATTCAAGTTCTTACAGCCTTGCAGAAGAGGAATTTTGGGTTCTGCAAATTGCTGTGGGTGGAAGAAGGCTGCACAGCAGGAGAGCAAGAGCAGGCAGAGGCAGCCTGTGCTTCTGAGGCTCAGGCACTCTGCAGGCCAAGGCACAACCCTTCAGGATGCCTGTTTTGATCCTAAGGGGGATCTGATGTGAAGCACTCAACACCTTTGCTCTCCCTTGCCTCCCCCTTTCTTATTTTTTTCCCTCACCTTTCTTGAGAACCCTTTTCCAAAGGCAACTCTGGGCACTACAGGGACGAGCCTGGAGCCCAGACCCCATCCTAGCCTGAGCCTTCAGCAAGCTGCAAGGTGAAGGCCCCTCCGGAGGACATTCTCCCAGACTCTACCACCTTACCTTTGCTCCTCAGTGCTAGAGGAAAACACAGAAGAAAGAGGGAAGCTGGACATACCATACATGCATGTCGTCCCAGAAGGCTAGGAGGCTGAAGCAAGAGGACTACAAATGCAAACCCAGCCTGGGCAACTTAGCAACTTAGGAGAACTTGTATCCAAAAATGGTTAAGGATATAGAATGTGATGATGTGATGAAACCCTGGTTCAATCTCCAGAGAGAGGTGGGAGGGAGAGAGAGAGAGACAGAGAGAGACAGAGAGAGAAAACAAAACAAAGGGGAGAGGAGGGGAGGAAAGAGAGCATGGGCTCAATCATTATGATGTGTCTGTGTTTTTTTGTTGTTGTTGTTTATTTCTGCATTTGGTATAGGGTTTCAATACACAGCTCAGTCTTCTATGATCCTCCTGCTTTCAGCCTCCCCAGTGCTGGATTTCAGGTATGCAACACCATGCCTGGACTCTGTGGCCAGCTCAGCTTGCCCTGGGGGTGGGACTGGTGGGGCATGTGGTGTCAGGGATCAAACCACGGTCCCTGAGCTTGCCTAAGCTTGCCTAAGGAGGCACGTTAGTTCGCTGAGCCATCTCACCAGCCCAAAAATGTGTCTGTATTGAAATGCAAGTACTAGCCGGGCATGGTGGCACATGCCTGTAATCTCAGCACTTGGGCTACAAAAGTGAGTTTAAGGCCAGCCTGAACTACGTAGTGAGACCCTGTCTCAAAAAGACAAAAAAAAAAAAAAAATGCAAGTACTTTAGTTTTTAGAAAAAATTATGTAATTTTTCTGACAAGCAGAAAAATTACAAGGGCCCATGTTTATGTTCATATCAAGGACCCATGTTTTAATTGAATGTGTTGATGTTTCTCTCATGTCTCAAATAGGTCATGAGGCAAGACTACACAGTGGGTCTTAAAGGAGTGTGATTTTGTGGGTAACATTTCCCCTGAGGAAGACAACCTCCAGCTCACTGACTTCCATCCCCCAGGCTTGGCCAGGCAGGGTGTCTGTCCAAGAGGGAGTATGCCACATCTCCTGGGGGATGGACTCTTCTTGTATTAGTCACTCTAACATTCTGTTCTACACTGCACATCCAAGCTGCCTTCCATGCTAGAGGCTTCCGGGTTAGCTCTGTACATGCCATCCTCAACACAGAGCTGGGCACATGCAACAAGTTCACAGGCAATAGCATCTACTTGCTAAAAGGTATTGATTTGTAGCCGGGTGTGGTGGCGCACACCTGTAATCCCAGCACTCGGGAGGCTGAGGCAGGAGGATTGGTGCGAGTTCGAGACCAGCCTGGGCTACAAAAGTGAGCTCAAGGCCAGCCTCAACTGCACAGTGAGACCCTGTCTCAAAAAATCCAAAAAAAAAAAATAAGGTATTGATTTGTTCTGTTTATAGCTTTGTGGCAGGATGCAGCACTGATTCTAATTCTTCAGCACAACCCACCCCTATGTTTATCATGAGGAATTCCCCTTTTTTTACCCTTACTTCTTTGTGGTCCTACATGTGCAAGCACACACACACATTTGCAGACACACAAAGATTTCTCCTAGGTGAATCCAGACAAATCTCAATTGTAGAAGCATTTTAATAGTTCCATATAAGTTTGTTTTAACACTGAAGGTAAAAGACCCTGTTCTTAGTTAATCAAATTTATTTTACTTTTCCAAGTGTGCAAAGAAAACTAGACTAAAATAAAAATTGGAGAAAGGCCACTCAGATAAGCCCAGAAACTATGGCTCTGGGCTTTGAAGAGTTGTACTGCTCACATCTCATTAAGGTTTTCCCTGCAACTGAATGTTGTATCTCAGGCCAGGTGAAGCTAGACTGACAAAGCTCACAGCTTCTGGACCTTGTGGGGTGGGGTTTCCCAGGGCCTGGTTCCAGGCTAGGGCTGGAGACCCTGAGCGCCTGTCATTTCCCTTGCCTCCCTCATTCCTTCTCTCCTGGCAGTGACTGTATCCTGTTGCTTTGAGCAGGGCCCAAGAGAAAGGCCAGCAGCAAGTGATTGTGCTTAGAGTGAAGACAAATGAGCCCCTTTTCTGTGGGGCTGCTGGCATCCTGTTGGAGGAAGGAAAGGACAACGCTTTGAGGGATCTGGCTCTGCTGACCCCCACTCGATGGCTCTCCCTCCCCTTTTTGGTACAGCCCCAAAGCCTCCACTTCCTGAGCAATCATTAGATGCATGTGTGAGGTATGTGGGTGTTCAGCCATGGCAGATTCCTGGACCAAGCTCAGGAAGCACAGCTCAAACAGCGCTGGTGGGGAACTCTGCAGCCCAGAATCTGGGCCCTAGCTCCCCTGCTGGGGAAGCTGTGCCAGAGCACTCTCCTCCCAGGGCCTTTGTGACCTCTGTCCTTGTGCCTTCTGTGTGCATTCACCTGTATCAGTGTTTCTGAAGCCCTCCTGGGAAGCATTGACACACTGCGCTCTCCATATGCTGCCCCTGGACACAAGACTCAGAATGGGCTTCTCAGCAGGAACGCTCTGATGACTGCAGTCCCCGCTAAAATAACGTTACCCCTCTCTCTTTTCTTGTCCAACTCTTTTCTGTCCTTGTTTAATAAATCGGCAGGTGAGAGATGGACAGGTACATGGATGCCAGAAGCACTGAGAGGGGTTAGGAGGGTTTTGGAGACAGACTCCCAGTAATCACAGTCCAGAGCCGTCAGCAAATAAGAGCAAATGTGGAAGGGTAAGTTGCTTCCTTGATTCATCCATGAAATTCTAATAGTAATGACAACTTTCTAGGGTTGTTGTAGGGTGGAGTTGGCAGATTCAAACCTTCAGTATTTGCTAAGTTGTAGATACTGTCTTTGTGGTAAGCAGTATCATTATCCTGTAGGTTGACAGGTGAATTTCTTTCATTGAACGTACAAATGAGCTCTGTTTTCTGGACCTAATTATCAGGCCAATCACAGGTGATTTAGAAACAAATAAGTATCCAGGAAATTTCAGGTTAGCAGGCATGGCAGATGCAGGAAGAAGTAGCTATGCACAATTTGTCATAGACTGGCTTGCTCCAGGAAGCAGACTGAGAAGGTATCTGGCATATGGCAGGCTCATAGGGAGCCTGGGAGGGTCCTGTGGAAGGAAGAGCTGGCATCAGGACTGGCATGTGGAAAGCAACCCACCCAGCAGGCCCGGATATGACCTTGGCCACTACATCAGGAGCTGGGGTAGAAAGTTGTTCCATAGGAGACTAAAGTGCCTGCTTAGGCAGAAGCAGGGACTGAGGTTCCATCCCCGGCGTGCCTTGCTGGTCCCTCCCCTGGGCACACTGAGAGTCCAGTCTATGTAATGAGACCCTATAGATCCTGTTCTAAAAACATTTTTAAAATAAGAAAGAAAGAAATTTGCTCCAGAGAGGCATAAGGTCAGGCCTAGGTGTCAGGAGCCTTTACAGCATCAAATGGTCCCTGGGTGACCTTGAGGGGCATGGTGTCCCAATGCTGACAGCTGACAGCAGTTTACTAATAGCTTTCACCTAGGCCAGTGGTGATAGACCTAAGGTATGTTTTTCTCTTAAAACAAAAATGTTAATGTATGAAGGGGTTTTTTTTTGGGGGGGGGGGGAATTGGGGTTTGAACTCACAACCTTACACTTGCCAGGCAGGCACTTGTGCCACGGAGTTATTATCCCATTCCCTGTATGAGGTTTTGTTTTGTTTTGTTTTTCCCAAATTAAAACTTTAGCATTCAAGGCTGGCCAGAGAACTCAGCGGATTAAAGAGCCTACTTAGGCAGATGCAGGGACCAGGCTTCGATCCCCTGGTGTGCTATGCCAGCCATGCCCCCAGGGCACAGTGAGACCAGGATTGAGATTGGGTATGGTGGCCCACTCCAGTAGTCCTAGCATTTAGGAAGCTAAAAACAGGAGGATCATCACGAGTCTGATCTGTGTAACGAGATCCTGTAGACCCTGTACTCAGTACATAAAAAACAACAAAAAACCTTCAGCATGCAATTGCAGTATTGGCACTTCGCAAAAAATAAGTGGATTTGTGTTACAGTTTAGTACTTGTCTCTCAAAGGTTCTCTATCATTTCAGTAGTCTGGGAAGGCGAATTCTGTAAAGGAGAAAACTTTTGTTCTGTGGCACTAAAGGACACTTAGGGTCCCAGGCCTGCTAGCATGGCATTCATGGGCAAATATCTTATGGTCACTGGGTTTGTTCTGTAAAAAAGAGATGGCCATGAGTAATTCATAGATGTGCAGTAAGAATTGAATTAAGTAATACAGTATCTGACATATCAATTAAAATAACAATAATAGCAAAAACAACTAGCTCTATATATTCACAATACTCTTCCGTGGAGTATAGGTATATCCAAGGTGGTAGCTCACTTACTGAGTTGGATAGTGTGACTTCATAGCTATTCATTTGCCTATGGAGCCCACAGGGGCTGGTCACCCTCGGAGGGGTTGGTTCATAGCATTAGAAGGGGTCTTAGAGTACATCTTGTAAATCGTCGAGGTCATCTTTGTAAATTAGAGTTCTGTATGGTCTGGTTCCTATCTTATATAGAATGCCAAGAGGAAAAACTCTGTAATAATTAAAAACAATTTCCTATGTTTTACCTTACATCTCTCAGGAATTTTAAGGAAAACCAATTCCCACAGCAAGTTTTAAGAAATCTTTCCTTTTTGCCTAATCTTTTGAATTCTACCTTTGCTACAGAGCCACTTCCTCACATGGGTATTTTCTCTCTCTCTCTCTCTCTCTCTCTCTCTCTCTCTCTCTCTCTCTCTCTCTCTCTCTCTCTCTCTTTCTCTTTCTCTTTCTCTTTCTCTTTCTCTCTCTCTCTCTTTCTCTTGCTTTCTCTTTCTTTTCCTCTTCTCTCTCTCTCCATCCTTCAAAGTTTCACTTTATTCCTTGTCTCTTTCTTCAACTGTTTTCATGCAGGTCAGCCCAGTTTCTGTCTTCTGCCATGTATATACTACCTTTCCTTCCATCTTTTATCTCTTTCCACCCATTTTCCAGATAAGTCACATAAAACTCAAAGATCTATGTGAGGAAAAACAGAAATCTTTCCAGATCAACTAAATTTGTATGAAAGGAGGAAGGATTTGGGGAGCAAGAGTAGAATTTAAATTATTAACATCTGGTACAGCAAAGATGCCTGTGAGTCATAATAGATTGGTCTAAGAAGTGGATTATGTTCCCAGTGTGCAGCACTTTATCCACCAGGCTGCAGACATCAAGGGACATCTGAAAGTCCCAGCAGAGATCTGAGACATCTGAGATACTGGAGAGAACAAGGCAACAGCACTTTACAAATTGTAAAGATATTGCACCTTTTCAGTATTTTCATAACCAGTGCAACCTTGCGGATAAGTTGCAGCATCTGTCTGCAATGCTTCAGCTCTTACCACTACTCTGAGTACCTACAAAGCTATACAAGGAGCTTGACTGGGGAAATCATAGCCATTCTCCTAATTTCTGACTTTCAGAAGCAGTATGGCTTAGTGAAGATAATATAAGATTTGGACTCAAAAGGCCAGGGAACAACTGAACTCTGCCTTTCAATAGCTCTGAGAACATGGGCAAGCCTGTTGCCCTCTATAAATTTCAGTTTCCTCTTTTAATTAGGAGGCATAGGAATACTGATTTTTTAGAATGCAATGAAAAATAAACTCCCTTACATAGGTCAGAGCTGTTGATTTGCCTGGAATATAGTAGATGCCCAGTAAATGTCTTCCCTTGAAACCTTCGACCTTTCATTTCCTCTCTTTTCCCATCTTCCCGTGTCCTGGGGTTCCTGCTCCCAACTTGGAAACACACAGCTCAAACATGGAGAAAACTTTTAGAGGTGAAAAAAACTACCACCATGATGTGCAACTTGATAAAGCAGTAATGACCTTGACAGCAGCGCCTCACAGCCAGTCCAAAATATCAGATCACTCCCTTCTCAGGTAGAGAGATGAGGCCCATTCTTCTTGGGGTCAAGGACCTCATAGTCAGAAACTCCTTAAACCTGTCCTATGTCAAATGCACGTATGCACACACTGCTTTGTTTCTCTGTGAAAAGATTTAATGAGGCCCTTGGGCTGAATCTCTTAAAAGCAGAATTAACAACATTTGAAATTTTCATGACTGCACCTAGTTGCTAGCATTTCCTGTTGCTCATCATTGTTTTACATCAAGCAAACTAATAGCTGTTTTGTTTCCTCTTCCATCTCACATGATTGCCACTTTATAAAGACAAGATAGCATTTTGTCTTCTTTGTAATTAAAAAATCAAGTAAGGACATTTCCATGACCATTCAGCTTCCTTTCTTTAGTTGGTAATATTCAAGTGTTAGGAACTATTAAGTATTCATTAAGAATTATCTCAGTATTAAGAAGATACTCTTACATGTTAATTGTGGAAAGTCTCCATCTGAACAAATATTATATTATTATTATTATTATTATTATTATTATTATTATTATGTATTTGGTATAGCTCAGACTCATAGTATCCTTCTGTTTTCAGACTCCACAGTGCTGGGATTATAGGTATGTGCCACCATGCCCGGGTCTTGGTGGCTGGCTGAGCATACCCAGGGGCAGGACCGGCACGGCATGTGGTCCCAGAGATCAAATATTGGTCCCTGCACTTGCTTAAGCAAATATTTAGTCTGCTGAGCTATCTCACAGGCCCCATTTGAGCAAGTCTTGGAGAAGGCCACTGTAAGCTGTACCTTTTAAATTGTACCTTCTTAGCTTCCTTTCCAGTTTCCTCAGTGCAAGGAATCATGAACAGCAAAGTCTCCCATGACACACTGTATGAGGTGCTATGCAAAGTCCTGCACAGGAACCAGCGCAAGCGCTGGAAGTCTTTAGAGGCTGTGGAGTTGCAGATCAGCTTGAAGATCTATGACCCTCATAAGGGCAAGCATTTCTCAGGCACCATAAGGCTGAAGTCCAGTCCACACCTCACCCCAAGTTCTCTGTGTACTTCCTGAGGGACCAGCAGCACTGTGACCAGGCCAAGACTGTTGACATCCTCCGCATGGACATCGAGTCTCTGAAGAAACTCAACAAGAGAAAGAAGCTGGTTAAAAAGCTGGCCAAGAAGTACGATGCCTTTCTGGCCTCAGGGTCTCTGATCAAACAGATCCCATGAATCCTGGGACCCAGCCTCAATTAGGCTGGCAAGTTCCCTTCCCTGCTGACCCACAATGAAAACATGGTGGCCAAAGTTGATGAGGTGAAATCCATGATCAAGTTCCACATGAAGAAGGTCCTGTGTCTGGCTGTGGTTGTTGGCCATGTGAAGATGACAGATGATGAGCTTATGTACAACATCCATCTGGCCATCAACTTCCTGGTGTCACTGCTCAAGAAGAATTGGCAGAATATCAGGACCCTATATATCAAGAGCACCATGGGCAAGCCCCAGTATCTGTATTAGGGTACATCCTAATAAATAGTTCCACCCACAAAAAAAAAAAAAAAAAATGTGTCTTCTTTGACATTTGTGAGACTCAGTAATGCAATGTTATTTGACCAATGAAATGTATTTCTTGGTAGCCATCAGTAAGAAATTGTTTTACCAAGAATATATAAGAATGACCTGGAGATAGGAATATGGCAGTTGCTATTTAACTGAGCACATATTATGTGCCAAGCTACCCAATATTAAAAATAGGTAGTAGTAAAGTAATGAAGTAGAAAAAATGTTTTTGGGGGCTCCACATGTGCTCAAAGTAGCTTTGGGAGGCAGCTTGGGACTGAGGTGGGCTGATATCTAAGAGAATCAGGTTTTTTTTTGTTGTTGTTGTTGTTGTTTTGAATAGGTGGCACAGATTTAGGTGTAACATTTGGTCAAGAACTAGGAAGAATGAGAGATAGGAAAATCAAGACTTAATTTCATAATGGGTCACTGGGCTTCATGTGCTGAAGAGTACACAGGGCAGGGGTAGCACAGGAAGTAGATACAAGTGAAGGAGGAGCCATAGTATTTTCTCTGCAAATTATGATGTAAATGTTGTCCCCTGCCCCTCTGAGAAGATCACCACTAAACCCACCTTGGGTGTGACTGTGCTTCCTCTAGAGTTTCTAGAGGGCCAAGACTTGCTGTAAAGCCACTCAGAGGTAAGGCTGCAGAGATGGGCTGCTCCTATTTGGGAAATAACAATTAAAATGATAGCAATGCCAATAGCACTTTCATTACAACAAGGCATGCATGAAAGAAGGCTCACTGTAGGTTAAGTCTGAGTTAATCCTTGGTGCTCCTACTACTTAGCTTGGCACATTATCCCCCAAGACATCAGTGAGGAAATAGTAGATCAGAGAGGTTAGGTAATCTATCTGCAGAAATTCAACAGTGTGTGGAAAAGCAGGCCTAGGGATGCTATCTGCATGACTGCAGGGTCAGTCTATCCTCAGCTTCTACTCCTTGAGGGAGGCTGCAATCCAAATTGGGTACACTTTTCCCAGGATACCCACTGTGTGGGCTGGAATGGGCATTAGCATTCCCACCCTGGGCTCTTAGGTCTCTGGTATCCCAGGACAGCCTGCTGACTCTGAGCTACCTTGCTCATTGGGATCATGGGAGGAGGTTAAAAAAAAAAAAAAGCTTATATGATGGCACCTACCATGAAAAATGCCTGACATTTTCTACTATTTCTAAGAGCTTTGTAGGTATTTATTATTTAATTTTCACAAGTCTATAAGATAGAGACTATTGCCCCATTTATAGGTAATAAAACTGGGGCCCAGGCAGGGTGAGTAATTATCCCAAGTTCATATAGAGGAGAAATTACAGAGCAGGAATTGAAGCTCCACCCTGAAGGACCCTAGGATTCTTGTTACTGGGCCTGGTGTCTCATCCCACTGACTTTGCTTCAGTGGATTCTGAAGGCTGGTTCTAACTCCAAGTTCACTCTTGGTTCCAGCACCCAGGCTGGACCCATGCACAGAGCATGGACCTTTTAGGGTCTTCATTAGCCTGTATCTCAAAGGGCCTTGGGCCAAAACCCACTCCAAGCTCCTGCCACCCCCAGCCTCTGTCAGGGATATGAGCAGGAAGTGTTTAAGTCTATTGTCTGGATTTCAAACTCCTCTTCCCAGAGAGTTACAACTTAGGAATCTAGAACAAATGGCTTTTTCAAAGCACTCCCAGTCATTTAGTTTTACAAATTCGTGCTAGGATGTTGTATTGCATCACCTGTCTTAACTGGGACAACCAAGACCATCTAGTGTCATGGCACTGGAGGTCAGAAGCAGGCAACACTGAGGGACTGTGTGTGCACAGGTATATCACATTCTCCTTCCCCAAATGTGCATGGTCTGTAGAACTATTTACTCTGACTCCTGCACCTTACTAGCTTTTCCCTGCAGTTACAATTATTCTACATTTTGACAGGCCAGTGGGAGGTAGGGAGCAGTGAAGTTTAGTATCTCTCTGCTAACACTAGGCAAGCAAATCCTAGCTCCTTCACTTACGAGATGTGTGACCTCTCATGAGTAACCTTCCTTCCATTAGGGTAAAGCCCACATCATCACTGGTAAGGAGGAAACAAGCATAGTAATATTATGTGCACAGCAGCTGTGACGGCAACTGAGTGGCTGTGTGTAAAATACCTAGGTGTCTGGTAGAAACTCAGTACTGATTGCCTATTATGAGGAACTAACACCCCATGTGTCTTCTGGGAATTTAGTAATTTGGGTAAAAGTGATTAGCACAATGCTTGACACAGAATGAGTTTTCCACAAGTGCTTTTGATCAGTAGCTTTGCTGTTGTCATTGGAGTTACCATTACTGAACTTACAGGCTTTATCTTTTCTTCTCTTGTTCATAAACTGGAAGTACCACCTCTGTCACTGATTGCTCTCCCACTGGAGTGAGTCAGATACCATCCCACACTAGCGGGATCATGAAGATCATGCGGGAGGGAACCATTTAAGAGCAGAAAGTTTTAGCTGCCTTTACAGAAAGAAAAGATGTACCGGGGTCCTTTGGAGGGAGGCTGGCAGAAGCAGCACTTTCTGAACTGAGATGAGAGCAGGACCAACTCACTGAAGGGTCTGAGCTGAGGCTTAAAGGAAGTGTGGATGTTCACTGGAAGCAGGATGAATGGAGGCCTACTTTGGGCCAGTAGCCTTGAGATGCAGGGTAGCAAGCAATGAACTGAGAAAAGTGTGCCCAGACTGGTTTGTATTAGAGGGATAAAAATGTGACAAAAGGGGTGAAAGAGAGAAGACAGGCGAACACACACAAGACCCAGAACACTTGGTCTCCTCAGTGAGGACTTCTGCTCCTCTGGAAGTTGAGCAACAATGAGTAAGATTTAAATATAGATATGAGACATTAGTTTCTTTGGTGGTCTCTGCACCCTCAGGATGGAGGAAGAATGGATTGGAGGTGTGGAGGAAGAAGGGACCTCAGAATACGTAGAGTCTCTCTGAACCCTGTGAGTCCAGACTCAGCTGGGATGCTGTGCTACCCGGGAAAGCAATCAGGAAGGACCTGAAAAAAGGCTGGAGGGAGATGGAGCCACTATGGCATGGGACCATCTAACGCGATAGTTGTGGGCTGCAGACGAGTGTGCACTTAGTCCAGCCTCCATTATCCTGGGCAACTAGTTAACTTCTGTGCCTCCATTCCCTCTTTAATAAAATGGGGAACATAGCACATGGCTTACTGGATTTTTGTGAGAATCAAGTGGTAGGACACAACACAATTGCAAAGGGAATTGTTCTATGCTTGTCAAATATATGGTAATGGAGAGCTAGAAGGTGTCACAGAAACTGAGAGGGGAAAACATTTTGACAAAGGACCATCAATTCTCAGATGTCACAGAGAAAAAGTCAGCTAAGAAAAAATCTTAGAAGTGACCCTTGGGTTGGGCAGTTGGGAAGGTGGTAGCTGATCTTGGAGAGTAGCCCCATGGGCTACAGGCATAGAAGCCCAACATGGCGCATCCTGGAGTAGAGAAAGCTTTGAGGTTGGCTGCAAACCGTCCTGTCAGCCTCCAGCATAAGTGCTACTTGCACCTCTGATAGCACCTTCTAGGTCCTAACTCATAACCTTCTTGGATACTTGCTCAGGTCTTGCTTCTCATACAGCTAGAGTGTGAGCGCCGTGATAGTAGTGGCTACATGTGCCTCATTTTCTAAGTGTCCTGCTGCCCAACACAGGATCAGGGTTGACCCACAGGCTAGGTCAACCAGAGTGAACCAGAGTTCCTATGACATTTGTTTCTAGGCTGGTTCACTTTCTGTCACCTTTACTAGGCTGTGGGGTGAAACACCATTGTGGTATACCTTTTAGGCTGTTTCTGAAATTGACTCAGTGGACCCGTTCCCAGTGTGACACAGTTACAGCTAACCTACTGGGCGCAAGGACAGAACAAAAGACAGAGGGAGCTGGGACACTTCATCTCCTCTTCTGCTTCTCATTGGGTTCACACCACATCAGTACTTCCCTGGTTCCAGGCTGTAACGGTCAAGGTTTCCCTAGAGAAACAGATGTAACATAACATACACAAGAACAAGATTGCCACCCACACAGTTGGATGAGGAAGAGTGTAGAGGACAGCAGCACAATGAAGACTGCAAGTTTCAGTTCGAAACCCGGAGCTCACCGCCATGTCCTATGCGAGTCCCTATCAGGAGGCTGATGGGTCTGCAATACAGGCTGAAGAGTCTATGCTAGAAGGCCGAAGGATCTGAGGTGGAAGCCAGAGTCTGCACTAGAAGCTAGGAGATGATGCTCATGCTGAAGGTGAAGACTGGAGCTCCTCTAAATAGAAGCAAGTCTGTCTTTTATCATTTCCCCTTTATACTGTCCAGGTAACAGCTGCCCTTGGCTGAGCCCTCCAGACACTAAGGTGTACAATTGCTGGCTCATTTGATTAAGCTTCTAAACTTCTGAAGTTGACACAATCAACCAACCTTACACAAGCCTTTATAGACTCAGACCGAACTGTACTCACGTGTCTCCTGGGCCTCCTGCTCACAGGTGGCAGACTGCACGAATTTCCAGTCTCCTATCATGATAAGAGCCAATTCCTCACATTATAGACATACACAAAATATCTACTATATTGCTTATTATATATGTATATATGTCATAACTTACATGGTAATATATGTAATATATGTAATTTTTTTTGGTCTTTTTGAGACAGGGTCTCACTATGCAGTTGAGACTGGCCGTGAGCTCACTTTTGTAGCACAGGCTGGTCTCGAACTCCCACCAATCCTCCTGCCTCAGCCTCCCAAGTGCTGGGATTACAGGCATGAGCCACCACACCCGGCTAATATATGTAATATTGCATGCAGTTTTCCTCTTATTTTGTTTCTCTGGAGAGCCCTGAGTAAGAAGATAGATAAGTGAGACTTGCAGCTAGGGATACAAGCAGTGTGGGGACAGAGTAGGCACTATGGAAGTGAGGTAGGGCCTCGAGGGTGGTGGTGGCTTCTCAGAGAAGAGCAGCAGCTGGACAAGGACCCTGGTGGCATGTCATACCACAAAGCCAGTAAGCGCTGGGGTCCTGGAGTGGGGACTGAAGTAGGGTGTACGATGCTAGAAAGCAAGCGAGGGAACAGGCCTGGAGCGGGTGCAGCCTTGTCACCCATGTCAGCCAGTGTCCCTCAGAGAGAATGGGCCTCTCTGCTCTTGTCATAGCCTGGCCACCCATAGGCTTTTTGGAAATTGGAGCTCCAGGTCTATGACACCAATGAACATTACAAGCTTCATATTGTACCTCATAAACAGAAAAAAAATTCCTCCAAGTTTTTATTTGGAAAAATTGTAAATGTACAGAAAAGTTGTGTCAACTTTTGCCCCCATCTCTGGTATTCATGCCCTTGTGTGCCATACCACAGTTGAGTGTGAGGTAGGCCTGGCAACTTGCTTCTAATGAAGACAATATTGTGGAAGTGATGGACCAGCTCAGATCTCAGTGGAGAAAACTGCAATTTAATATTCTCCTTGGTCCTCTGAGTAGACTGGGATCAGCTGAGTGGTTCTTCTTATCCTTGGGATATAGACTGATGCCCACTTAGCTGAGCATGTCCAGCTAGGCAGTCCTGGAGGACACAAGACAGCCTCTCATTCTCCAAAACCACTGGGCACATGGCTGCCTATTACCTAGAATGTTTCCTGAGCTTCTTCACAATATTCATCTTAATATACTTTATTAATTTTAAAAATGTATAAAACAAGAATTAGAAACCTGCAAAACACAGATCTGGACTTGGATGTCCCAGAACCTCTCATTCTGTCACTCAAAGCAATTCACGAGGCTGCACCATGTTCAAAGGAAGTGGATGTAGACTCCACTTCTTGCCAAGAGCAGCAGCCAGCGATTTGTGTCTGGGAGGAACAGCAAATAATCTATCATGGTAAGCAAGTGTGAAAGTGTGAGGGCCATCTCCATGAATGCATATGGAATGACGGCCAGGAACAACGTGAAGTGGAAGAGTGCACATACAGGATGGTACTTTCTGTGTAAAAAAAGGAGAAAGAAAGCCCACCTAGTTCTAGCTTCTCACTTGCATTGTACTTCTGAAAAGAAAAACAGGAGCAGTACACAAGGAGATAATAAAATTGTTGATCTATAAGGTATGGAAGGAATGGGAGAAGATAATGGAGGGGGAACATTTTTCTGAATACTTCTTTTTGCATAGTTTTGACTTGGGAAGTTTGTTAATGCTTTACATATTCAAAATAAAATTAATTTAACAAAGAAAAATGTAATACTGAATATAAGCAGAACCAAATGTACCCTGTAATTATTCCAGGTACTGAAGAAAAAAATGTCCAAAGACATTGTTGGTAATTGAAAAACATATGATATATATTCTATCATTGTTAAATTTCCTGAAACTTCACTAAAGTTCTATAAAATACTCTTATGAACTTAGGCACAAAAATATATATTATGTGAAGTAGAATATGTACTCTCAAATGGTTCCAAAAATGATATATTATTTTTTTACAGAGTAACCCAAAAATCTTAGTGCAATATTGTTTTCATGACTTCTGAAACATAAATGCTACAAGATTATGATTCCATTTAAGTTTACTTCTCTCTCTTCTGTATTTATTTTTGTGATTTTCAAATAAATTTTTAAATTTTAATTTTTTTATTTTTTCATACCAGCAAACAAACATACGGTCTTGCACTTGCCAGCCAGGTACTGTACCACTGAGCTACATCCCTGGCTCTGGAATAACTTTCTTAATTTCAGTTATTTATTTCAGTGACCTATTATCATCTTCTAACAGAGGGACTAAATAAGAGGGAAAGGAGATAGCAAATATGACATGCTGCCAAAAGTGGGTGAATTTGGGCAAAGACTACATGAGAATTTCCTTTCTTGCAACTTTTCTGTAAGTTTGAAATTATTCTGAAATAAAAAATACTTATGGAAAAATATAGCACAGTTGGAAGTGACTGAGACATCTGTGCTTTATGCCTCAGTTCGCCAGATGTCCAAGCTCAAGTTCACACTGCTCTGCAAGTCTGACTCCACCTGTCTTAACTACTTTCTCATTGCTGGGACAAAATATCCAGCACCCACAAGTTAAAGGAAGAGAGATCTTTTTTTGTTCACAGTTTCAGCTCATGGTGGGCTGGTTTCCAAGGCAGGGTGGCAGGGCAGAGGAGAAACAGCTCATGGCATTCAGGCAGGAGGCAGGGAGAGAGATCCTTCCAGATCATGCCCCTGTGGCCTCCTCCTCTACCAGGCCTCATTCCCTACCTCGTATTTGCCAATAAGTGCCACGGTGGACTAACCCACACTAATCAATGTCACCCTTACCTGGTCTATTCCCCTCCCCAAAGCCCTGCCTATGAGTGCAGCAGGATTTAGGGGGACACCTAGACACAAGCCATAGTGCCACCTTTCACCTAAAATAGGTGGGATAGGTTTGCATTGACCTCAGGTCATGCTCTTGTTGTGAGGACCAGCAGGACCCCAAGCACTAGGGGCTGGGATTGGGCTCTGTGCCTGCGGCCTTGGAGTGGAGAAAGGAAAGGGCACTGACCATGCTCGGCCTCAGGGACTCAGTCAGGGTATAATGCACCGTGCTAACATCAGACTTTCTCTCCAGACAGCCGTGTAATAGGCGTGTCAGACGATGAAGGGGATTGCTTTGGAAACTTGTGTAAATAACTCTTGGAGCAGGAGAATGATTGCCAACACCTGCTTTTTGTTTTCTGGTATTTATTAGAGCCACCCTGTGAGGGTCCTCTAAGCTTCCTGGATCTTATTCACTTATCTGGGTTCATTCTTGGTTCAGTGTCAGCATTTTGGGGGACCTGGAAAGAGCTGTCAAGGATCAGAGGAGGGTCACTGACTCTGTGTTTTGGGGAGCTCAGTGAACCCTAACCATATGATAACAATCTCGAGGCCAAATCTAGTTACTCACTACACTTTCCCTAATGCATTACTTCCTGCTCCCCTCTCTTCCTACTTCTATTAAGCCATCTATCCATCCAACCACTCAGTTACCCAAACCACAACAGGATTTTGCCAGATGCTCAGAATAAAGTGAGAAAGAGGCCTGGCTCGTGTCCTTGGAAAGAGTGGAGGACAAGCAAGTTAGTATAGTAGGGTGAGTGCTGAGCCCAGTGGAAGAGACCTACCCTACCCTGCCAGCAGCCAGTCCAGGAAAATCTTTGGAGCTGAATCTAAAACACGCTGGGTATTATAGATGGGGCTGTTACAGAGGAATAGCCAACAAAGGCAAGGTTACCCAAACTCTCTTATCTCAAGAGTGTAGTCTCTTGGTCAGCAAAATCAGCATTCCCTAGAAATTCCTGGAAACCCAGAACTTGAGCCCCACCTCAGAGTTTGTGAGTCAGAAATAAAAGCCAATGTTTATTTAGTGCTTCTGTGGATTCTCAGGTAATCCTTTCGTTGGAATGGTAGTCCTGGACTACCAACCCCAGCATCTCTGGCCAGAAGTCTCAGATTCTGGGAAACAAGAAGTTCTTCCTCTCCAGGGGTCAAGGAGCGCAGCTTTCTTTTAGTTACTACTGTCTGCACTTTCTGATGTAGTATTTCCACTCAGGATATCAGTCTTAAGGAAAATGCATTTATAGTGAGATGTTAGATGTTTACAGCAGTGTCATCTTCAACCATAAGCAAACAAAGGAGAAACAACCCAAATTTCTATCAGTGGTGAAGTGATATAGGGTCAGGCTGGGCATTCCCTAACCACTCTTGCAGTCCTCAGGTGCCTCTGGGCCCTGGACATGGTTTTGTGCAAAGTGTCCCAGCTGGAATAAGAGACATCTTGTGTCCATTCAGTCCTGTCCCTGAAGGAAGGGGTGGGAAGAGACACCCTTCCAGACCACACCCTAATGACCCACCTCCTCCACCAGACTTCAGGGATGTCCATTCCTGCTCAGCACTTCCAGTTCTGCTGCGATCTGTAAAACAACACACAATCCTTGCTTCTCCAGAGTTCCTTCCCTCTGTAATACGTCTCTACCAAGGACTCCAGGAAGGGCAGCATGGAAAAGGAAACTCAAGTAGAGTTGACAGTACTTCCAGGAGGGAGGAGGGGATGGAGAGACAGAGAGACAGAGATACAGACAGAGAGAGAGAGAGAGAGACAGAGACAGAGACAGAGAGACAGAGAGAGAGAGACAGAGAGAGAGACAGAGAGGGAGAGAGAGAGAGAGAGAAAGAGAGAGAGAGAGAGAGAGAGAGAGAGAGAGAGAGAGAGAGAACATGCATTGAACTCATGTTCTGGGCAGACTCTGTGATGCTAATAAAAGCTGATGTTTATTCAGCGTTTGCTGTTGCCAGATGCTGTTTTAAGTTCTTTTACATGAATTAACCCATTTAATCCTCACTCTAACACTATAGAGTAGGAATTATTGTTCTCCTGTTTGCCACATTATTTTCCTGTTTTCCAGGCAAGGTTCAGAAAATAATTTGTGCACAGACACTCTGTTGGCAGGAGTAGGGTGCAGAGCAGGACACTCACTCCTCACATTGGACTCTGGAACTCACATACTCACCCGCTCTCTGGGGTCCTTAGCCTGTGGCCCTAGCATCTGCAGTGCCAGGGAATTTGCTCAAAAAATCCACTCTACAATCCAAGGGCCTGGTCCAGTCATGGTTGTTTTGGTGAACTCCATCCACTTAGATAATTATGACGCTTGGCAAATTAGGAGAACCATTGCCCAAGCCACTTCCGGCTTTTAACATTCATAACAAGCTGGGATTAGGACTAGGGATAATTAACACCCTTGGATTGCACAAGCAACTTAGAGTCAGGAGGATTACATGCTGAAGGATGGATCAACTAGGAAGTGTGAGAGCCAGGCTTTGAACCCAACACCTCAAGGCCACAATCAGCCTGTACAAAGGCTCTGCAATCCAGAAATACAAGGCAGGGAGGAAAGCAAGCAAGTATACATGGACCCTGGTGTGAGAGATTCTGAGGGAGAGTGGCAAGGAGGATATATGTGAGAAAATTAGACAAACCTGAGCTCTTTGGCTTCTGAGCCCCAGGCCATGCTGGTGCTTGGCTGTGCCCACCGGGCAGCCTCCTGTGTGCGGGCTGCTGGTTCCTCTGAGTCACATGCATCAGACTTATTTTTAGCTCAGCCTTGATGGGACACGTTTGCTAGATGCTGCCAAATCACAAGAACAATCACACCCTGGTAGCAAGTGGGCTCCTCCTTGCCCACAGACCATGCAGAGCTGTCTGGGCATGCACTCAGCCTCTGCCCCAGTTGCCGGTCCCACCTGGACCAGCTTTAGGTGGGGAGAAAGAGCCTGCAGGGGAATCCAGACATGGAACATTGGATCTCTGCTCATAGAATGCAACTGCTGAAGAGGCCCACAAGCAAGAGATCCAGCAGCGCATTACAACACCCCTGGCTACCAGCCAGTCAGCAGGAAGGTGGGATTCACGACCTGGCTTTCCTGAATCCTTCCCCTATTCCCTGGAGGCAAGCTCTGAGTTTTTAAATGTTTATTTGTATTCTTTTTTTTTTTTTTTTTTTTTTTTTTGTCCTTTTGAGACAGAGTCTTGCTATGCAGTTCAGGCTGGCCTTGAGCTCACTTTCGTAGCCCAGGCGGGTCTCGAACTCGCACCGATCCTCCTGCCTCAGCCTCCCAAGTGCTGGGATTACAGGCGTGCGCCACCACGCCCGGCTTATTTATTTGTATTCTGTCTGCTTCTCATAGCAATGAAAAATCTGCCCCGGCCACGCCCATGCCCACAGTAACCGAAGGCCCTTCCTAGGAGGTTTTCACAGTGGAGGCAGCAAACCAGTCACTTTCTGTGGGAAGAAACAGTGATCTAGTGAAGCTTGCATGTCGGGCTCCTGGTCAGAATTGCAGGTAGCATGTTTACACTATTGTTTGTACTCATGTGTTAAAGTTTCTCCTTTTTTATGTGGCATTTCATCCTAATGTATCCAAAAAGGAAAAGGGAACAGAGATATGCTATTATTATTAACTATAAATATATTAGAGATGATAATTATGGCTATATTTGGTGTTAGGCTCCGTGTTTTACACTCAGGGGCTTCCTTAATCTCACAGTAATCTCAGGTGGTAGGTAATGTTGACCCCATTTTACTGATGGAGAAGTTGAGTCTCTTAGAGATTTGTAATTCAGTCACTCAGGGAGACAGCCAGAATGTGTCAGATCCAGGCTGACAACCCCAAAGTATGTAAGTTTGACCATAGGCATTCTGGCTAGAAGAAAGGAGGCTGGTTTAGAAAGCAGGGGGCAAAGAAGTGGACAAAGAGATGGAGATGTGGATTCTCTACCCAGCCAGTGAATTGGAATTACGTCATAGAATAAGGAACAAGTGAGACACATCTTCTGGAAAAGTAGAACTGTGAAGCAGAAGCTACAAGGCTGCAGGAATCACACAGTGCAGGAAGTGAAAATTTCTGGCTCACAGAGCAGGGGGCTCCCACCTGGTGGCACCCTGGCTGGAGACAAGGAAGCTGCTTTACAATGCAAGAAGGCAGGACGGTCCTTCCAAAGCTAAGGGCTATGTTCTGGGAGCAGGCAAGCATTTTGAGGGCAGACACTACACTCAGTGTTTCTCTACTCCAACTCCACACAGGTTTGAGCAGCACGAAGGCGACATCATTTGCTGAGCATGTTGACTTCCCTGAGATGCAGTTGACTTCCTCAATCGCCTTGGTTGACTGAATTGAGAATTAAAGGCATTAATTTAATAAAGGTGCTTATGGCTGTACTATTTCAACTACAGCTGAAGAACTCAAATTTAAATCACCACCCAGTCAGCTAATTCCCATCTCCATTCGTGTGTGTGTATGTGTGTTCTACTGTTAGTGATTTCTTTTACAGAGGAGAAATCTTTTAAAAAGATGAAATTCCTGATGCTGGTTCTTTGAAATATTTCCCAATGCAGCTTGGTTTTTGTTCATGAGCTTTTAACCTATACCTATGTCTTCAAGATTTCTACCTATTTTCTCATTCAGTAGATTTAGTGTTTCTGTTTTAATATTTAAATCTTTGATCCATTTTGACTGTAGTTTAGTGAATAGTGATAAATATGAGTCTAATTTTAGTCTTCAGCTTGTGGAAAGCCAGTTTTTCCAGCATCATTTACCAAAGAGACTACCTTTTTTTTCTTTTTCCAATAAACAAGACCCAATCCAAAAATGGGCATCTGAGATGAATATACACTTCTCAGAAAAAGAAATGTAAATGACAAATAAATATATGAAAAAGTGTTCAACATTATTGGTCATTTAAGAAATGCAAGTTAAAACAACACCGAGATTTCATCTCACCCAGAAAGAATCACTATCATCAAGATGTCAACCAATAACAAATGTTAGAGGGGGTGTGGAGAAAAAGGAAATTTTCCATTGTTGGTAGGAATGTACAATTGTGTAATTCTCAGAAAACTAAGACTAGAAGTCCCATTCAATCCAGCTGTTCTCCTTCTCGAAGAAGAATTGAAAAATATTATGCCACAGCAACATATATGTACTCATGTTTATAGCAGCATAATTTGTCATAGAAAAATCTTGGAAAAAACTCAGATGCTCGTCGACTGAGGAGTGGATAAAAAAGTTGTATTATTTTTATACAATGGAATATTACTCAGCTATAAAAATATAAACTTGAAGCTTTTATAAGTAAATAGATGCAACTAGGGACTATACCCATAAGTGAAATAAGTCAGATCCTCAGGTGCAAACATCATATTTTCTTGCTAGTGTAAGGTAAGAACTTGTAAGAGTAAATAAAATCTAAAAGGTACAATAGCTGCTATGAAAGGGAAACAATCTCTTCAAAGGGAAGGCACAGCTGGGATGAGGACAAGGACAAGAGAAAGGAGAAAAGATGTATTTACATATATATGTATAGCATAGCTTGGGTAATTGCACTGCTGATTTCTTCTGGTCTACTGAAAGAAGCTGTTCACACTTATATTCTAGTCTTCTCTTTTTTCAGTTTTTGACTTTTTAAAAGCCAATTTTCATGCTTATACCTGGTAATCCAAGCAATTAACTTGAAGATAGCATTATGCAGCATAACTATTGTTGAATTCCTATCATTTTGTTTAGTGCAGTTGTATATTGTTTCTAATGGAGTTTTTTTGTTTGTTTGTTTGTTTACTATTTTTTTATAAATAAAGAGAAAAAAATCACTGCCCAATGTGACAGAACTGACAAGTGGTGGAGCTGGGGTTTGATTACCAGTCCATGTGCTCCCAATTTCTTTTCTCTGACTGATGGGAGCAACACAGGTAGTCAGTAAGCAGAAGAAGCAGAGGATATGCTCTTAAGGCAGGTTATGCTAAGACCCACCATTCGAGTCAACCAGATCTAAGTTTACAGGTCATCTTATAATCTAACAAAATACTAAGCTTAACTCCTCAAAAAGTTTCAAATTAGGTGAGGGACTCCTGATATCCTACAGACATGATTTGTTTGACCTGATATAGTTGTCTGATACAGAGCTATGCAGATTTTATTTAATTGCAAAAATTAGCAATCATGACATTTCACTTAAAAACCCAGAATACAACAGTTAAGTGTGCTCAAAAGCCTGATAATATTCTTGTTTTTCCCAAGAGCCTTTTTTTTTTTTTTGCGGGACCGGGGTTCAGACTCATGGCCTTGGACTTGCCAGGCAGGCACTTGTGCCACAGAGCTATCTCCCCAGCCCCCTCCAACAGCCTTTTGCACTTTTCTGCTTTGACAATTATGTGCTCATGACAGTCCACCAAGAACAGAACAATAGAACATATATCTCCTGAAACTCTTCTGATTCAGTGAATTTTTCTAAAGGGCAAGGTTTTATTCATCCTTCTAGGCTGCCTCACTCTTCTGACAACTTGCACTACTCCAGTATGGGACACAGAGAGAGCTCAATGATGTGGATATGATCTACCCAGTGCAAAGTACTGTAGGGTGGCCAGCTTATGTCTCCTGGACCCTCCCATGAAAGCATCTCCAGGTTGGCCAGCTGAATGGATTGATGAGGACATCCAGGCATCTCTCCTAATCCTCCTGGTGGTAAGGATGACCACTGTGCCCTACAACACTGGTGTGTCCCAGGCCTCACTGAGCATTTGAGAAGCTTCTTGCCCAAGATTACCTCACTCTTTATCCACAAAGGCACATTTGCTCTGTCCCTGGAAGTTACAAGAAATTTCTTGTCTACTATGCAGTCAAGATCATCTTGTCTGAGCATCGGCAAGCACGGTGTCATTCCACTTGCATAGCTGCAAGCAGTGACACTCAGCTAACCTCAGACACTGCCCAAAGCACCATGTTAAACAGCTCCATGTTTCACTGGTCCAGTGAAGACCCCCTATGTGGTCAGGCCTGTGTTCCTGCTGCTTTATCAAGGGCAAATGAGGAAAGTTGGCCTTGAGTACCAGGTGATCTTATTCTATTTCCATAAAGACTCCATTAGTTCAGCATTGACATGTCTATTTGACAGAGAGAACTGGGGCTAAGCAAGAGCAACATCTTAGCCAGTGATGGGCTATTTAATCACCAAATTCCACTTTCTTTATAGTCCAGGAAGTATGAAAACTCTGGTCTGTAGCACAGAAACAGGAACATTAGGAAGGGCAGGAGGTAGAGTGGGAGAGGTCCTGTGTGATGGAAGGTCAAGGCTGCTCAGTGGAGCAGGGAAACTGGACCAGACGTGGGGCGGCTGGCGTAGAGGCAAGCACTGCCTTAACAGGGAATTCTTGATTCATGATTAACTGAGCAGCCAACAAGGAAGCTGGGGAGCTCCTAGTTATGAAAATTGTTATCGTTTGTTTGATTTTTAACCCTTCATGCTGGGAATCCCATTAGTTATAGTGGGTTGATTAGGAATGAAGCCAGATGATTTAATATTCTATATTTATAATGTCTACATATAAGGAAAAAAATCTGTTTTATTCAATTGCCTATACTAAGGAATTAGCTGGAGGCAAACACACACAGGATCCTGTACCTCGCCTGCCCCAGCAAGCCCGGTGTCATCTCAGTTCCTCTCTTCTGCCCCCCTGTGAGCTCAGGGAAGTGTATCGCCAGGCTATGTTCACTCCTAGCTTGAAAGTCATGCTGTTGTGTGACTTCAGACATGTGGACTGCTCCCAGCTCCCCTCACAGAGACAGCACGAGGACAAAGGTGCTGGGCAAGGGGTAGCAAAGTGCTTATGCCTCGGCACTGCTGAAGATAGGAGGAGAGTGGGTGGCATGGTCATCTAGAGACCAAGGCATGGTTCCTGGTCTGCTAGAGCTCACAGGCTCCATGGGTCTCTCAACTGTGTATCGAATCTGAAACTCAGGCTCCCACCTGCGAGCCAGCCTCTGGTAGTCCACTATTTGATGGGCTCGTGCCCCTCCATGATTCATGCACTCTGAAGGTTGCAGAGCCCCTTCCCAGCAGTTGGCAGTGGCTACGGTTTCTGAGTGCTGTCTGCCTTTCCCTTCATTGGTCAGCTATTTTTTGGAGTATTTCTGTGGTAGGCACTGTGGAAAGAGCTTGCTGGATTTTTGCTACTCTTTGCATTGGTACTTTTTTTTTTTTTTTTGCGGGGCTGGGGTTCAAACTCATGACCTTGCACTTGCCAGCAAGGTACTTGTGCCTTAGAGCTATCTCCCCAGCCCCTTGCATTGGTACATATTTGCATGACATAATAATTACATTTGTTTTGCAGAGTTGATGCATGTTTGTGTTACATCTTTATCATCTGTACTGTTCTTTCCCCACCATAATCTCTTCTTCCCCAGATCCCTTGGTCACCTTCAGTCTTTCTCCATATTTCCTGCCATCTCCCTTTTATTCCTTGTTTAAATTATTTCTATTTTGGATTTCTCAAATGAGAAACCATGCAATATTTAGTTAGCATTATGTCTCCAGACCCATCTATTTTCCTATAAATGATCCAAATTTGTTCTCCACTACCCCTGGGTAGTACTCACTGTGTACAAACCCTACATTTCTTTATCCCTTCATCTGGCTGAAGGACACATAGGCTGCTTCCATAGTCCAGCTATTGTGAATACAGGTGTGAATGTGTCCCTGCAATATGATAACTTTAGCTCTTTCAGGAAGATACCCAGAAATATAAGTAGGTCAAGTGTATCTTGTATTTTTAGTGTGTTGAGGAATCGCTGTTGTGTTTTGTGTTCTTAATGATAGTCATTCTTACTGAGTAAATTGTAGTATCAGTATTATTTTGCTTTTCATAGAAATTAACCTCGTGAAGAAAGTCAAAGACCTCTAAGACAAAACCTATAACATTCTGAAAAAAAAAAAGACTGAAGAGAACATATGAATTTTTTTTCTTTTTTAATTTTATGTATTTGGCACAGGATTTCTCTCACTATGTAGCTCAGACTTGTAGTGATACTCCTGTTTTAGCCTCCCCAGTGCTGGGATTACAGGCATATGCCACCATGTCTGGTCTAAGAGGCTCGCTTGGCACACCAGAGGCGGGCCTGGTACAGCATGCACTATGGTGAATCAAACTTGGGTCCTTATGTTTGCCTAGGAAGGTGCTTAGAATGCTGAGCTATCTCTGCAACCCCTGTTTTACCTTTTTTCTTCCTATAAAATAAGAAAAAGAAGATGGAACAGCATCATCTGTTCTTTTTTTTTTGGGGGGGGGGCAGGACCAGGGTTCAAATTCATGACCTTGCACTTGCCAGGCAGGCACTTGTGCCATGGATCTGTCTCCCCAGCCAACATCCTCTGTTCTTGAACAGGCAAGACCAATATTTTCAACATGTTCATATTACCAGAAATGGTGAGCAACATTGTTCCCAGAACTGTAAAAACATGATCCTAAAATTTGTATGGAACTAGAAGAGATCTAGGATAACAAAAGCAATCTTCAGTAACAAAAGCAAAACACATCACAATCCTAGATTTCAAGTCATATTACAAAACTATCATAATAGACATAGCATCATACTGTCACAAAAATAGACATGTGGACTAGAGGAATAAGACAGAGGGTGCAGAAACAACCCCATGTTCCTTCAGATATCTAATTTCTTACAAAAGGGGTAAAAACATGTACTGGTGAAAAGATAGCCTGTTTAATAAATGATGCTGGGAAAACTTTATCCACGTGCAGAGAAACGAACTTATACCCTTCTCTCTCTCACCCTGCACTACGGTCAAGCCAAAGAGGATCAAAAATCTAAAAATAGAAATAGAAGTACGGAGTCCACTAGAAAGTAAAATAGGTAAAAAACTCTTAAAGATGTAGACATAGGCAAGGACTTTCTAAATAGAACTTTGGTTGTATAACCATCAACAGATGGGATCATATCAAGTTAAAAATCCATCTTCACAAACAAGTAAACAACCAAGAGAATGGAGAAAGTATCTACAGAATAGGAAAAAATTACTAATCACTCCTCAGACAGAGAGGACATATATCCAAAACATATAAAGACCTAAAAAAAAAACACTCTCCCTCAAAAAACATCCACTCAAAAAGTGGGCAAATAAAATTAACAGATACTTTTCCAAAGAAGGAGAAATGGTAAATACATAAAAATGTTCAGTTTTATATGGTTTGATTCATTTACTTCTCTCGATATTTGCAATTGGCTTTATACTGTTCCGGTGAGAACTAAGGAAAGTATCCATTTAACGTGATTGGGTATGTCAAGCATCACCATGAAAGCACATAAAATATGCCCTGGGAATCCCAAGGAAAAAGCACTCTAGTTAAGAAGGGGAGAGCAAGGAAGACTCTAAAATTACCGAGATTGAGAGTCATCTCACATGGCAGTGTAGTTTTGGATGCTTTCCAATAGGATAGGCAAGTCACTGCCTCACAAAGAAGCCAGTTGCTTATAAGATCAAAATGTCAGTGAGCCACTCCATGGAGAGACTCCATGGCAGTAAGTACTTTTAATGACAGATACACATCTTGGAAAAGATCTACAGCTTAACAAAGATACTCATGTGCATTGAGAAGGAAGTAATTTTTTTCCTTTTTGATTAGGAAGGAATATGAAGCATTTAAATTGTGTTATTAAGTTATTTGAACCTGTGAAATTCATTTTCTGCAAAGAAAAGTAAGTATGGCTGTTGTTGTTACAGATCTACAAATGTGACATCTCTCAGTAGGCAAGAATTACAAGAGATGAAAGAATATTCTACTTCAGCAAAGTTGTGGTGAAATGGACATTGTAAAAAACTGCCATCATTGGTGGGACTGTAAATGGCTACTCTTTCTGAGGATGATTTAAGTGTTGATGAACTTTACAATCATCATTGTGGGGAGCTCTACTAACGAAATGGCCAGAGACTGGAATATAGATTTATAACTCAAAATGCTGGTCATCACAGTGTTATCTGTAGGGCCATTACATCAGAAACCATTTAAATACCCTGCAATACAGGTTGATTAGATAAACTATGTCAAACTTCACGATAGAGCTGAAATGAAATGTGAGCTCTATTAGAGCAGGTGTCTTTGTCTCTCTTGTTCGTCACCACATCCCTAGCACTTGGTTCACAGCTGATGCTTGACAGACATTTGCTGAATGGGTATAATATTTTCATCAGACACGAGTGCTTCCAGTTGGACCTCTTGGCCTTCAGTCTACAATTATAACAACTGTGCCTCAGGATACACATTGCAAAATGAAGGTAAATGTAGAATTTTTCATAGGACTGTTTATACAATAGAGACCATTAACAGATAAGAAAGCCTGAATACAGAAGCACTAAATACATGGTGTTTTTTTTTTTTTTTTTTTAATTTAGGGAGAGATCTACAGGGTGTTCAGTGTCTCACTACTAGATCAGACTCATAGTGATCCACCTGTTTATAGCCTCCCAAGAGCTAGGATTATAGGTTCACACGCCACCACACCCAGTCTCAATTGCTATCTCAGTGTGCCCCGGGGGAGGGGCCAGCACAGGAGGCCCAGGGATTGAACCCCAGGCCCTTGTGCCTGCTTTCAGGCACTTTAATTCACTGAGCTATTTGGCCATCCTTAAATACATGTTTTTGTTTTTGTTTTGTTTTGTTTGGAACCGGGAATGAACTCAGGGCCTTGCGCTTGCCAGGCAAGTGCCTATTCTACTGAGCTATCTCCCCAGCCCCCTAAATACATGTTAGTAGCTATAATTCATAAGAATGTTTAGAGAACAAGTTCATAGTAAGACATAGCACATCAACTATGCTCAAAGAGATTCGCAGTATTCAATAAAAACAGTAAAATATATATTGTTTAGACTTAAAATACTGAAGGGAAACTTCCTGAGTGTGCTGGGTTTGGAAACATCATGATTTCCATGAGTGTCAGAAAGCCTTATGGCTAAAGACTGAGTTTAATGCATCTGCACTTGATCTCTACATTCACAATCCATGAAGAAATCAAAGGAATTCAACTAATTCTAGGGGAAAAAAAGAATTGTGCTTCTGGAACCAATTATTGGAATGGAAAACAGCAGGTCTTTGAAAACTTTATTTACATCAAGCCACATGGTTAGTGTTGACTCTTGATCTTTGCTTGCTGATAAGAGGCCACGAGAGTGAATTTTAGTCCTTGCCATGTTTCTAACATTTGTAGAGAATATCTGTAAGCCTCAGGGGATGCATTACCATTTTCTACTTCAAGGTTTTCCTTTAAGTAACCCTGTGATTTCACATAGGTCTTAAGCTAGGGTCTCTTTTCCAGAACTTCACCTAGCACTTGTCACTTAGACCTTGCCAATTTAAAGATTCCAGATGGGGGCCCGGCAGGATGGCTCAGTGGTCTAAAGCGCCTGCTTGGGAAAGCTTGGGTGGCTTCAAGGACCTCGGTTTGATCCCCGGCACCACATGCTGCACCAGCCCTGCCCTTGGGGTGGGCTGAGCCGGCCATAAAAATGAGTGAATAAACAAACAAAGGTTCTGAAACAAGAAATAAATAAATAAAATAAAAAAATTCTTTAAAAAAAATAAAGATTCCAAATGGCAAGTCATATTTTTAGAGCTGAATGTGAAACTTTTCTGTGCCATACACAGCCTATAGTGATCTGTGGACAAGAGCAGTGAAGATTGTTAGGGGTAACTCTGCTCCAGACAGACATCGAGTTATAAGCTGTGTTTCCTCAGCCACCAAAGGGCCTGGGAACCCGTTGGCAAGTCAGCAGTCTGTGACTCTGTGCCCACCACAATATGGTGAAGCTGGTGCCTAAAATTTCTGTACTCCGAAGGTGGGATTATAGAGTAGGGAACTGAGAGCAGAGCCAGTCTTGTACATGAAATTCCAATATAGACTATTGGAATTGGAGAGGAAAGGACATGAGTTTAAAGGAGTCTAGTTATAGTACACATTTGGAGGGTTGTCTAACCACGTTTTTTTTTTTTTTTTTTTTTTTTTTTTTTTTTACTATTTTAAAATGCTTAAGAATTCAAGTCAGGGATATTTGGAGAGAAGACATGTTAGATGAAACGCAGACCTCCAGATCCCAAGCCAACAATTCCATTCATATTCAATGAATCTGGTGCAGGTATAGTTGATTGCATTTTTAATGAGTCCCTGGTGAAAACACTAATATAGGAAGATGTTCCGTTAGTAAATAAATGCTCTTTTGCTTGAGAAATTATTTTAATGGGCTTTCAGAGGCCATGCAAAGGTAGATGACATCAGCTAATGAAAGAGGGAGAAAACAATGAGATTTTTGTATTTTTTTTAAAAAAATTTACAATATAATAGGACTTGCTGGTTTTCCCATGGTCAGTCCTTGTCAGAATCTTTAGTCCTTGAGTTAGAGACAGAAAAGAACCTAAGTCCAGCTATATGCAAGCAGGCTATAGCACAGTGAAGAGATAGTGAGTCACTGCCTTCAGGGGCAGACAATGAAAACCACTGACATTCTGTCTGACAGTTCATTTTTATTGTTTCCTCTCTTAAGATGTGACTTCCCCTCTTCATTACTAATCCTTTAGTAAAATGCTCTTTAGACAAAAACACTCTGTTGGCTGAATTTTGAGGGAGGAAAGAGAAATTTGTATGCTGGAGTATTCATTAAGACACATTAGGCACATTGGACCTTCCCTAATGCACAGGGTGAGACACTCAGAAGTGGGTGAGGTAGAGCGGCAATGTTTACAGGGTGGTCTTTAGAAACTTGAGTGATGACCACTTGACAACTCTGGGGAAGTCTTGGGATATCACTTATATGCAATAAAATATTCCTGTTTATGTGTACAATTTCATCAATTTTGGTAGCTGTGGATACCTATATAATCACAATTAGTAAAGATATCTACCTTCATCACCCCAAAAGTTTCCTTTGTCCATTCAATGAACTATCAGAAATACTTTAATCATAACCAACTTTTGCCACTGTACAGTAGATCTATCTCTTTTAGAGTTTCAAATAAATAGAATTATACATCACATATACTTTTTCAATGATTGTCTTTTAGATTCCTCAGGTGGCTGCAATTTTAGCACACTAATTGGTTGGTCAATGAGACTGTTAATTCTGATGTGTCAGCTTCAGTGCATTAAGAAGTCTTTTAGCACATTAGTAGAGCATGTTCCTGGATACATCTGGGAGGCTACGGAACTGTGGCTTTGGGTGCTGCAGAGAGACATCAGTTCACTCCTCCCCACTCTCCCCTCCTCCACTCTAACCATTATAATCTAAGGAACTTTGTTTCTCCACACCCTTCTGCTATGATTTTCTGCCTTAGAGTCAGTTGACTATGGTCATGAATTCCCCAAACTATGAGCTGAAGTAGACCATTTCCCCTATAAATTGTGAGTGTCGTGTATTGTGTCCATCAACAGGAAAGCTGACCAATAAACAAAACAGGTACTAGGAGTGAGGTCATCACTGACTATGTAATTTAAAAGACTTTGGAACTGGCTTACAGGAGAATTTTGGAAAGAGTGTTGTAAGCAGAGTTTCATTGATGATTCTGGTTGGAGCTCAAAATACCAATATCCTCACGGGAATGAAGACAGTAAAACCTGAAAGATTTCAGTTGACAAGGACCTCACTGGCTATTAGACTAGAGGGCATATGTGTTACACTCTTGCAGAAAATTTGTCTACATTTTGCTTTTCTCCTGAGACTTTGCAAGAGTCTAGGATTAAGCATTTACCAATTATTTGAATATGTAGTGATCAAAATTGCATGTTTTGCTAATTTTTGTAAGACAAAATAGCAAGAAATAGAAAAATGAGAATTTTATTGAATTTATTCAATACAAAGATTGCCATGTTTGAAATGGCACCTGCTTGAGTGATGCTTAGAATAGTATGTAAATAAACACAGCCTGAGTGATGTTCAGGGTAAACTGTTACTGTAGTTAAAGACAATGGACTAAAGATCCCTGCAAGGAAAATTTCAAAATAGTCTAACACTTGCACTGTGGCATAAGTACTGTTGGCTGCTTTTAGCGAGACAGTGAGAATTAAGGGTAAAGGTCGAAGCAGAAAATTTTCACATATTTAAATTTTGCAAGACATCATGTGTAAAGTTGGGGCAAAGGTAGTCTGGCTGCTAACATTTTTAGCACTATTAAAAAGAAATCAACTAATTTATATAGGGGACAAGAAGGAAGATGCCCCAAACACATCCCAGAATCAGCAAGACTCTGCCCATGACAAGCTCAAGAATGAAAAAGTGTTCATCTTTCATTTGCAAAGAAAGTCACTGTGCACCCTGCTCAAGAAGGGCCTCTTGGGGAGTTGATTCTGTAGATTCATTTCACTGTGTTCAGCCATGCCAGCACTCAGAGGCTGCTGTGGCCATATTCCAAGGGGACCAGGAAGCTGCCTCTGCTGATAGCAGACCTTGGCATCATCTTTGTGGTTCTAGTTTTACTGCTATGCAGAATATAAGGGTTGTGGGGTCAAGGAGGCTTCCAGGCAGATTTTAAGGGAAAATATGAGAGACCACACAAGGAGCCTCTGAGACCGCAGTGCATGAAGCTGTAGAAATATAGTCAAAGGCACATTGGCGTCCCCATAAAGTCATAGATGCCATGATTATGAAGTGTCAGCTAATGAATGCTGCAGGCTATGAATGTACATAGCCCAATAAAGAGAGGACTTGTGGGTTGGAACTGACAAAGCCACAAGGTTGGGGCCATCTGTTTTTTAGAACTCCCATTTTACTTTTGTTATTGTTTGGATCTAGATGTTGTTCATAAGCCTCATGCAGTCCTAGGTGGGGCTTTTTCAGAGGTTGCTGGATATAGGGTATATGATGTTGGGATTGCCTCATAGTGTAATTGTAGGATTGAGGGGACTAGGATGAAGGATATGAATGCTACCTGCCCTAAGTAACCTGGATAAACTACATCATGGAAAGAGCTGTGACTGTACTTCATTGCTTTGTTACTTTCAGTCTGGCACAAACTGCTTTTCCTCTGTGATACCTCTGTGATACCTGTCTGCTGTGCCACCCTGCCTTGAAACCAGCTGACTGTGAGCTGAAATTTCCATAAACACTGAGCTAAAATCTTTTTTACATTAACTTTGAGTGTCAGGTACTTTTTTCTCAACCATAAAAAATAAGAATTTGGGGTCACTGTTGTGAGTGTACCTGGCGGTGTGGTTTATGAGCAGATGCTGGCTGAAAAAGCAGAGGTGGAACACCTTAGGCCATACTTGATGAGAGATTCTGGTCAGACTTCAGAGATGAAATGCTGATGGAAATGATGCTGATAAACACCAGGCTTGGGAGGTTTTTTCTGGGAAGAAACACTGCACTGGTTACTAGACTTCAGATGATGTGTGTTACCTCAGCAGAAAGTTTGTCTGCTTCATGCATGTGTCCAGAGACTCTGACTGAAACTAAGATTAAGGAGAGAGGACTAATTAATCTTGCTGAAGAAATGGCAAGGTAGTGTAATATAAATATTAAGGCATGGCTATTTCTGGGGACTTTTAACCAGATCTACATTGAGAATCAAGAGCAACCACTCCTGAAAAATGATTTAAAACATTGTGAGTTTGGCCAGGAAGGAAGCTGTAGTAAATCTGTGGACTGTAAAGACAGAGCAAAGGAGATCTTGACTGCTGAAAAGAAGCAAGTACACAGAGAAGATGGCCTGAGGTATCACAAGAAGCTGCAGAATGACACCCTTTGCCATCTTAAAGCTGCAGAAGTGAAATAATTTGTTCTGAGAGACCCAAAACGCCAAGTTTTTGGCATGGTTCCAGCCTAAGGAAGCATTTCTTCCTGCATGTAGGATTATTGTATTATGTTAGGTGGAATTATAAACTTGATAGTGTCTTTATCTTGAGATAAATAAATATCATGGAGATATTTATACACTTCATGGAGAAGTATATTGGTGTAAAGTTGAAAAAGGTTTAATTGTGATCACTTATCCTGATACACTGACTTTGTCAGGTTAGGATGCAGCTAGCATATTATTAGAACAAGGCCCTGCTAAGATATTTTGGCGGTTCATGGAGTAATTGGCCTCGAATACTAATCTTGCCCATTCCTCTCAGGTACTCTTCTCCTGCCACAAACAAGGCAGAGGCACCTACATCCACATGCCCTTCTGTCATGATGGTCCTGCCTTGGAGCCAGCCAATGGTGGACTGAATTCTCCAAGCAGTGAGCCCTATGGTGGGAGCTAATGAGTTAACACGGGGTCAAGAGCAGAACTAAATCTTTCCTCCTATAAGTTGTGTCAAGTTTGAGTCCACCTACAGGAAAACCAGCTGATAGAGGCCATTGTTTTGATGAGCTGCATCTCTTTGCATGACTATACCAAAACATTTTATTGATCCCCTTTTAGTCTGCCATTAATTTAGCTGGTCATTCCATTTAGTGAGAATGATTCATAGTTTTAAAATTATATTAGTAAAGCTGTTATGAATTTTTGTGTTAATACTTTTATTTCTTTTATGTGAATACATTGAAGTACAATTGCTGTGGAGGCAAGCATATGATTATAAAAAGTTCCTTTTTCTCAAAATGGTTGTACTATTTTTATTACTGTCTGGAACCAATGAGAACTTTAGTTGCTTTACATCAATGACAATACTTGTGCTATCAATCTTTCTAAATTTAGCCATTTTGATAGTATGTCCAGTGTTTTACCACAGTTTTAACTTGCATTTTCTACCTGACTAATAATGAACATTTTTTTCCATATTTTTTGGAGATTTTGGAATGTATTCTAAATGTCTGCCTAATTTTTAAAAGGTTTTAAATCTTTGAGTTGTAAATTTTTTTTATGAACTTTGAATATTTATTCTTTATTAAATGTTAGCTATTTTCCACCATCTATGGCTTGCTTTGCTATTCTTTTGATTCTGTCTATGAAATAGTAGTTGCAAATTTTGGTTAAATCAAATTTATTGGATTGTTTTCCTGTTGGATATATCTTATTGTGATATTTGCCAATGTAAAGATTATGAATAGTTTGATGTATTTTCTTGTGGGAATTTGTGTTGTTTTTAGTTTTTGAACTTTGGTCTGTGACTTGTTCAAAGTAATTTTTGTGCTGTTATGGAATTTAAAAAGCTGAAGGTCTTTTTTTATTATTAGCATAAAAGAACTCAGTTATCCACCACACTGAAAATTTAAGATTGAGGAATTCCCTAGTATTTTTTGGTTGTTAAGCTTATTAATTTTTATTTTTTTATTTTTTATTTTATTTTATTTATTTATTTATTTATTTTTTTAATTTTTTTGTCTTTTTGAGACAGGGTCTCGCTATGCAGCTCAGGCTGGCCTTAAGCTCACTTTTGTAGCCCAGGCTGGTCTCGAACTCACAGTGATTCTCCTGCCTCAAGCCTCCCAAGTGCTGGGATTATAGGCGTGCGCCATCACGCCCAGCCCGCTTATTGGTTTTTAAATCGTGAATAAATATTGAATTTTGTAAACTATTTTCTGCATCCACTGACTTTTTTACTTCTTCCTATTCATAAGTAAGAGGATATCAAGTGATTTTTACCTATCAAATCAACTTGCATTTCTTGCATGAGTCTTATTTGGTTGTCGTAGAATAATACCCGTCCACATATTTCTGAATGTTCTTGGCTATTTTAAAAAAGATTTTTACGCTTATGCTCATGAAAGATAACCTTGTAGGTCATTTTTCTTTTCATAAATTCTTAGGTTTTGGTAGCAGGGTAGAGCTAACTGCACCGCACAAAGTATGAAATATCCCTCCTTCCAACCTTATCTGAAATAGTCTCTGTGAATTACTACTATTTCTTCCTTAACTATTTAATAGAATTTACTTTTGAGGTGCTTATTTTTATTTATGATTTTTAAATAATAATGATAAACTATGAAAAATTTAGGGTAATCTATGTTTTCTATTAATTATGGCATCTATTTTGTGAATTAGAGTCAAAGATATGTGCATTTTACGCAAATTGTTGAATTTCGGACATAAAGTTGTTTATAATAATACTTTCTCCTTTCAGTTGCTATATAGTTGCTAATGGTGGCCCCTCATTTATTATCATTACTGAGTAAAGTATTTATATCTTCCTCTTCTCCTACTTTATTATTCTGTTAGAGGTTTATTTATTTTCTTATTTTTGTTATTTCTCAGAATCCAACTTTTGAATTCATTGGTTTTCTCTAGGATGATTTTCCTATTTTTTGGTCTCATTCCTATTGGGTCTTATATTTATTATTTCTGTACTTATACATATTTGAGTTTTATTTGTCTTTATTTTTAGCTTATTATGTGTCACTGATTTTTAATATTTCTAATGTACTTTTTTTTGGAGCCAGGGATCAAACTTAAGATCTTGTACTTGTTAGAGAGGCACTTATGCCGCTGAGCACTCTAATGTACTTTTACGTGTATTTAAGGCCACAAGTTTTCTCTGATCAGTGCGTTACCCTCATCTCACAAATTATGAAGTGTGTTTTCATTTTCTTTCAATATATTTTCTAATATCCTTTGTGATTTACTATTTGGCCTATAAATTATTGAGAATTATCTTGTACAATTTTCAAATATTTGAGGATTTTCAACACCAATATCTGGAAATAGGATTTCTAAATTATTTTATTGTGATCAAACAACATGCTCTGCACAATTTTAACCCTTTTAAGTTACTGAGGCTTATTTTGTTGAGTTGAATAAAACTTCATCTTAAATATGAAGAGGTATGTTCTTTTTTTTTTTTTTTTTTTTTTTTGTCTTTTTGAGACAGGGTCTCGCTATGTAGTTCAGGCTGGCCTTGAGCTCACTTTGGTAGCCCAGGCTGGTTGAAGAGGTGTGTTCTAATATTGGTGGATAGCCACATAAAGGTCATTCGTGTTAAATGGGTTGATGGTTACCTGTACTGAAGTCTACTATCTTCTTACTGTTTCCCTTTATACCTTTTATATCAATTACTGAGAAAGAAAAATTGGAATCTTTACAATGTTACTATCTGCTTGTCTGTTTCTCATTTCTTTCCTCTCATTTTGCTTCATAAGTCTGGAGTACTATGAGAGGGATTTAAAATGTAGCCCCATTATCTGTTGCCTGGTTTAAAGAAGCTTAATGGTCTATCAGAAAGTTCTGTATGTGATTTAGTACAGATTTTTAGTATTCATTATGGACTCCAAGAACTCCTTTGGCATGCAGTTCTCTTTCTCTGAAACTTTCCTTCACAGTTTTGATAATCTTGGTCTCCTAGAACTGCAGTCACTGTCTTCTCAACTTATACTAGTGTGCCCTGTGTAGGATTCCTGATCCTCCAGTGAGGTCCAGAATGTGATTCCAGACAGTAAGCCCAGAAGTTTGCTGCACTTGCTTCTCTGCTCTTAGGAATTCAAGAATGAAGTGTCTGTTGTCCATGGTTTCTTGTTTTATTTTCAGCTTTCTTATTGTGTATGATAAGGGAGATGTCTAAGCTCTGTAGCCCTATCATGACCTCAAGTGAAAATTCAATAATTTCATTTGTATTGGTACATTACAGAAAAGTGAAAACTTTGGGTCTAAGCAGAGATAGTCAACCATGGAACTCCACATTAATATAATTCTGGTGTTTAATATAGGAGGTGAGCACTCATTGTCCTCCACTCACCATTGGCACGTTTGTGCACTCGTTTATCCTCTGAGTATGCTTTGAGCATTACCATGGTCACCTCCTGCGGTCAGCGCTCAGAATGCCGTGCCGCATGAAACATATCCTTTTTCCCTAAGAAACACACAGATCAGGAAGGAGTGGGAAAATGTCATGGAAATAACAATGCTTTCAGGGAAGTCATGCAGTAAAGACTAGAGGGTATAAGGGACATCTGTTCTATCTGCCTAGAAGTGGAGCACCAAGAGAGCCCTTCTGGAGCAGATGGCAGCTTATGAGCAGATCCTGATGGACGGGTAGGAATGAAAACTGTCAGGTAGAGGTGAGGGGGGTTGGAATAGAGCACACATGTGCAAAGCCCATTTAATATCTTCTAATAAATGAAATAATTTCAGAGTGATATGAGCCTGAAGAGAAATATAATTGATCAGTAATCAAAGTCTTGTTAAAAGTTTAGCTCTAACATAGAAGAGTCATGGAACTATTGAATAGTTTACTTGGGTGAGGAACATGATCGAGGTGGTGTCTCCAAAGAGTGCCATGGGAAATGAGTGTCAAGAAGAAAAATTGTGATCCATCAAAAAGCTAACCACACAATGAAAATAAAATTACTTGGTGCTGAATTATATTGTTGGAAATGGGAATCATAAGAAATAAATGAATGAAAATACACTGAATGAAAATATACTGAGTGAAGTAGGGTTGGGCAGATAGCTCCATAGAAAAGTGCCTGCCTGGCAAGTGCAAGATGCTGAGTTCAATCCCTGGTACCACAATAAATAAATAAATAAATAAATAAATAAATAAATAATATATTATTATATTATATAATAATATAATATATAATATATATATAAAATAAAATCAACTGAACTTAAAGATTATTGAACTTAGAGAACTATCCTAGTTGGGTATAGGAATTAATAAGCATGTAGAGGGGCAAGGGAGATAGCTCCATGGCATAAGTGCCTGCCTGGCAAGGGCAAGGTTGTGAGTTTGAAACCCGGTCCCACCAAAAAAAAAAAAAAACAAAAAAAAAACTAAGCATGTAGAGATCATAACTAGTGCCTAGGTTTCAGCTTGGTCAAGCTAGAGTTTTCTGTTGTGAGATTATCTTGGTTTCTCTTGGAGTGATAGTTGTTTTGTCACAGATACAAAGCCAGTCTCTTATTTGCCTGGGCCTTTGTATTTCCTCTGAGTGTTTGTGATCATTTTCTCCCTATGTTCTGCCTTGCACCTTTTGCCTGCTATGGAATTTGGAATCTGTATGGGCTGAGTAATCACAGCTGCCCCCTGGTTCTTCAGGTACATCTTTGGGTCCATTGCATTTCACTTTATACTATGTGCCCCAGAATCTATTTCCTATGACTCATGGAAAATTGAGACACAAAACTGAAAATATAGAAAGTAGAGATATAGCTCTTCGCTTATCATGCTCAAAGCCCTGGCTCAATACCAAGACCCAGGAACTACCCGGTAAAGCAAAACCAAACAAGCACTAAAGAATGTTTCAAGATCATAGCTGACAAAATTGGACATTGTGCAATATAATAGCCTTTTATGACATAAGAAAGATGATGGTTTCCTTACAGAGTAGGGACTAAAAACTTCAGCCTATAAGGGGTGGACATGAGAAACTAAAAAAATGATCAGGAAATGTAGGAGACCTCGTATTGATCAGAGAAGTCAGTATTTGTAATCCCAAAGTTACGTTATTGGAATCTCACCAGCATAATTCCAATCTACCATTTTCCACACAACCCATGGCAAAAATGAAGACTCTAGAACATGTTTATAATTACTGGGGAGCCAAGAGGCTCTAAGTCCAGCCACAAAGATGGTTCTCTGGAACAAAAGAGAGCAACCCAAGGCCTCACCCAGCTTTATTCGGTAGAGGAGTGGCTTGAGGAAGAATGACTGAGAATTGTGGGAGACAGGTGAATACTGTGAGCTGAGCTAGGTGGGGGTCCTACATTTACCTATGCCACCTGCAGAGGATATGAGAGAGAGAGAGAGAGAGAGTAATCTGCATAATGCTATTCAGATAGTACCTAATGTTTTGGGTAGTCTGGTGCTTCAGTTTTGATGTAATCTTTCAAGCCCCAGGAAGTCACAGCCTCTGTCTTGAGGCTCATTCCCAGATGGCAGCGCGGAGCATTAGCTCTTCATCCTGTCTTGACCCAGTTCACATTAAGGAGTAGGCTAGCAGGGAAACACGCATGCCACCTTCAAAGACTATCACCAACACCTCAGCTAGATCAGTATACATTGCTTAAGGCCAATTGAAAGAATAAACAAAAGTCCTAGCCAGCTCTATACATATCAATACAAGGAAATAGGGTCAGGCTCAATTGAAAGAGAGACAGTCACTCTTCCTTCAAGGAGAGCTAGCTGGCCAGGTGGTCCTTCACAAGGAAACATATCAGGACTTAGAAAAGACTGCTAATTGTCCCATCGTATTGGTTCATCTCTTCGTTTGTGGTAAGAGAACCTTTCATTTTTAAGTGAGTGTGTGACCCATAATGTAATTGTTGTCATTGAGTAAGTGTGTCAGGGTCCCAACTGTATACAGATTACACACTCAAAACAGGATAAGAGAGGAGTTATTATAAAGGGGCTATTTGCAAAGACTGGAGAAATTGTAACTATGGTGCAGTGCTCCAAATGTAGTCACCTGCTGCCTTCCCTAGGGTTTAATGAACTGAAGGGAAGGGAAGTAACAGTTACCAGAGGTTTTAAAAAGAAAGGTTCAGGTAGTGTCAATCCTTTTGCTAGAGTCAACTGCCCTGAGTGGATGAACAGAGCCATCCCTATGCGAAGTTGAGGGACGGGATCCAGAGAAATAGATATCCCAACTGCATTCCTCCTCGGTCTCCTTGATCTTCTGCCACAGCCCCTTCTGTCTGGACCACAGCCATAGAAGATGGAGGCTACCACACCCCACTGATGTGGTCCATGGGGACCAGCCTACTGGGCCGAGGGAAGAATGAAGGATAGCTGGCATGTGGGTGTTCTGCTTTGGCCAATGGAATGTAAGTAGAAATAATGTGTTCAGTTTGAGGAAGATAGCTTTCTTCCTCCTTTCTACAAGTGACATGATAACTGCACTTTAAGCACAAGATAGAAGTCATATCCAGAGACAAGTGGGACAGCAGAAACCTGAATGCCTAGCTAATTGAGACACATAAACTTGTATAATTTTTAAACCATTATTATTTTGGATTTTCTGTCACTTGAGGCTGACGCAAATCCTAAGCAGTTCCGAAAGCAAATAGCAAATTCTTTCAAAATATGGAATTACTACTTATATATTTTTTCTTTTCTTTCTTTCTTCTTTTTCTTATTGCTTTTTTTTACTTGTCACCATCCAAAATGGACTTTATCTAACTTAAGCAAAGGAAAAATTTACTGGAGGTGTCTTAAATAATCAAAGGAAATGCTGAGCTACCAAGATAAGAGGACCTAGGGCAAATCTAGTCTCTCAGAATTCTTCATGGCTTTTCTCTTTGGAGGACTGCCACAAACACATGAGTCCCAGGAGTTGGGGGTATAGCTCAGCAGTACAGAGCTTGCCTGGTAAGTGCATGGTCCTGAATTAGATTCCTACTTCAAAAAAATGTAAGTCACCTCCAATGACTCCCAGTCTCTTCTGTAGTTTATGCCAAATTTCAACTTTTGTTAGCAATGAACAGAGGTATTACAGCATAGAAGGTCCCCCAAGACTCTTACAGCTAAGAAGTTTGTGAGCCAGCCATCCTCGGAGGTATGATTTAAAAGGATGAGGACCTCAGCTCACACCAAGCTCTAGGTCATTCAGATAAGTAGTGTGTGTCTCCACAATGAAATGGTAAACCTTTGCGGGCATGTTTTATACCTACTCTGGAAGCACCAAGGACAAAGAAAACTGTCTGGTCCTTAGTAGATACCAAATGTCCATGCCTGATAGTCTTGTTATAGGAGTGGGGCTGGGGCCGGGCAGCAACTCAAAGTCAAAAAATTGTTTAGCTAAATTCATCAAAATTCTTAATATCTGCAATGCTGAAGGAGCAATTTTGAATACAATTAATGGGGAAAATTCATTAAATGTGTTTACTCACAGCGTGGCAGGGAGGAGAAGCATGTAGACAAATGTAGCAAGGTGGTTATGTGCTGTATTGGGAACATGTAAGTTACTTTGGAGCAGAATGAAGAGAGCCTGTGAGGTAGTTCAAAGAAGTGACCACTAAGGTGAACTGAGTAGGCGTTCCACAAGTATCAATGGGGAAGGAGAACAGAAAGCAAAAGGAAGCACATATGCAGAGCTTATGGTGGCATGGAAATGTCCAGCCATATTCAGGGGAAAGCTGAATAAACCCGCAGGCATCTGCTTGACCCTCATCTATCCTCTGACAGTGGTCTGCAGAGTCCCTGCTCCACTCAAGGCAGCCAGGGGGTCAGAGATGACTGTGCTGCAATCCTCACCTTTAACAAGCACAAAAACAGTACAGCCATGTGTTTAGATGAGTATGTGCTCTGGAAGGGACATGTCTTGGCACAGAAGTGGAGCCCAGAGTTGGGCCAGGAGCAGGGGCTACAGATGCTGTGTTAAAGCTTTGGGTATTTCACCCCTGTAACTCATAGGCTCCTCTGAAATGTTTCTGGTGTGTTGTTAAAGTGGAAAAGTCACTTGCAGAAGTTTCTTGGAACTCTTCTGCTTTGAGGAAAGAAAATGCCATTGTTTTGCCCTTGCTAGGGATTTTACATACATGGTGACATTTCAGATGAAATTTTCCTATAAATGGACAGGGTGTTAAGGCCAGCATTAGAGGGGTACAAGGTCAAGAACAGAGAGGGAGTGCTGTGTCCATTGTAGGAAAGAGCAGCCCATCTGAATGCTGTTTGTGCGTAGGATTCAGCTGCTTAAATTCTTTCTCCATTTCACAAATAGCCCATGCCCGGTCAATCAAAAGCCTTGATGTCTTAGTCAAAGACATTGTCAGCTGCAGACAACTTAGATGGGTGGGAGTTCACTTGTCTCAAAGAGGAACCCAGGAGAAAGCAGTCCACCACAAACAGAGGTCCAGGCTCACCCATGTTTCTAGGGTGGCTTTCCCACCTTCAGGTCTCCCCCCATCCCAAGGAAGGAAAATAGGGAGGAAAGGCTTTTGCCAAAAGTGTGTAGCTTTCTTCTTTAGAATTAATGCCCTTCCTAGAGACTTCGGTTTGCATTTAATTTGGCAGAACTATGTATCCCTGAAAGGACACTGGCAAAATAGGTGTTCTACTAGAGCATATTTGCTGCCCTACCAACCTAAATTAAAGTCAATTTGCTAAGGCTGAGTGGAGGAGGAAAAAGGGAAATGGATAGCAAGAAGGCAATAAATGTGATCTCATCCCAAGTGTCCAACAGTTCTTTAAGGTAGATAATGTTATCTTTGTTCTACTGATGGGAAAATGGATTCAGAAAGGAAAGCAAAGTATCCAAAGTCACCTAAATAGTGAGTCATAGAGTACAGATTTCTAAACAGGTCTACATTATTCTAGCAGCAAAAGATGTTTTCATGATATCATTCTGTCTCCGTTAGCTGTGTGACCTTGAGGAATCTGCTAAAACTTCCTGAGCTCAACTCCAAGATGTACAAAATAAGGGCAATCATACCTGTCTCAAACTTTCTCAAAACATTCAGTGGTGGAAAAAATAGTATCAGTGGAACCCTGGTTATTATCCATTTGCCTCCTGCCTGAGTGGCTCATCTGCCACTGAAAAATGATAATGGCTTTTGTGAGGATCACTTTGAACATTGGCATTTGAACTGAGGAGCAAAATCTACTCACTGGCTTTCTGTTTGGGGCCCGTCTCAGTTTCCTAGGAATTTCTACTGGCTGGGCTTCCTTTGTCCCCTTCAGTAGCTACAGATGAATTATGAGCCACATTCCACAGCAGCTCAGAGGAAATGTGATATGAAGCCGTCCTTCCTGGCTCTCTCACTTACTTCCCCATGACTGCTTTCAACTAGAGCTAAAGTTGGGGTGTTTCTTGCCTGGTTCCTCCAGTGTCACATCTAACACAATGCCAACCTCTTAAGCACTGAGGCAATCCTGGAACTGCAGAGCCATGGCAGCCCATGGGACCCACACGTCCAGAACTGGGTGCTTGTTGACCTCCCCTGGAGAGGCTCAAACTGGTTCTCTGAACCCCTTCTCTTCAACCCCTTTCCCAGTTCTCTAGGAAGAATTTATCATCTTCACATTTTCTTCTACATTAGCATGGGTTATGTATATAGTCTACTGCAGGAATATATATAACACACCTGGACTCAATTAAACTGCAACATATCAAAACTCTGGTTCTGCTTTTCTGGCACAAAAAAAATCTTAAAAAAAAAAGATGGTAGAATTGAACCATAAAAAAACAAGAAAAGGAAAGCATTGCTATAGTCTGAATGCCATATCCTCCCCAAATTTATATGTTGAAATATTGGTGTTCCCACTGATGGAGTCAAAAAAAAAAAAAAATGAAACCTTCATAAGGTCATGAGAATAAAGTCCTCATAACTGGGTTAGTGGCATTTATGAAAAAAAAGAATCCAAACAGACTCCTTTGTCTTTTCTCTTGTACGAGAACACAGCAAGATGGTGCTGCCCATGATGGGGCAGGCTGTCATGAGCCACCAAAGCTACTGGGGCTTGGGCGTGGGTTTGGGCTTCCCACACTCCAGAACTCTAGAAATAAGTGCTGTTCATAAGCCATCCAATTTTTGCTATTTTTGTTGTAGCAGATAAGATATGTTCATTAGAGATAGGAGATGTAATTCATGTATAGAGCACTTGTCTGGCACATAGAAGGTCCTGTGTTGGATTCCCAGCATGAGAAAAAAAAATGTTCATGAAATAATAAAGAAGGAACAAAGGAAGGAAGGAAGGAAAGAAAGAAGGAAGTCCAAGACACAAATTATTAAAAATCCTATCACTCTTTCCTTCCTATCTCTGAACCTCCTAATCACTTACTTATGTATCAGATATGGGAAGTCGTGAGTCAATTGGAGCAGACAAAGAGCTAGAGCAGAGTACAGAGGCCTCTTGTGGGGCCAAGGGTCATTTCTTGGTTGACACAGTATGGTCATCTCCTGCATTAGCACATACGGTCCCATTGTGTTTATTTCTATTGCTCCTGATGACTGTGCAAATATCCCATACATTTTAAAAACCTTTTCTCCACTTTGGAAGACTCCAGTTCTTCACTGCTCCAGATGGTGCTAGAATGAACATGCTGGAAAATATGTTTGTCAGGTACGTTCTGGTACTTCTGAGTAATAGAGTCTTTGAGATAGAACTTGGCTGGAGGCCCTAAAGTTGTAGTTCCACTAAACAGTATGAGAATACCCACTTCCTCAGAGCCCCTGAGGTGGATAAATACTGACCTTCCTCTCTTCTGCAAACACTGAACAAGCATTTCTCTACTTAGTTCAGATGGTTATCGGTGCAGTCAAACATTTTTCTAATGTGATCGATATAACGAAGATGAGATTTTAATTTCCTCCTCTGCCATGATGACATCAAGATTTGATTGCAGGAGTGAGTGGGCCTGAAAGCCATCTGTAAGGATGCTTCATGAAGTTCTTCAACACAGGATGATACGATGGTAACAGAAGAATTTGTTCGCAAAGACTGAGCCAGCAGCACCATGGCACAGGAGCCCCCTACATTAGGTGCCTGTCAAGGGTCTGTTACTTGACTTGGGATGGGAAATGCTTTGAGTATTTTTGGTTCTTGTTTTTTAATTTTTGTTCCATCATGTCTCTTCTGGTGTTTGGGGGAGTTGTCTGCCTTGCTCTTGTCTTTGTCTGTCCTGGTCTGGCTGAGCGTGTTCCCTATGAGATGATGTCTAGCTCTGTGGTACTCAGTCTAGGAAGTCACCTTCTCAGTGCAGGCCCTTCTTGTTACAAAGGCTCAGCTGACTGCCTTTGCATGAATTGATTTCATTTCATTGACAAATCAAGAATGCCTACTCAGCACTAAATTTTGGGCATACAAAATTGTGCACCACCTACTCGGGTCCTATGCAGGGAAGTTTGGAACATAATGAGGTGAAAAGCCATATAGGGAAAAATGTCATGACCCCATAATTTAGTCTGATATAAATTTAGAAGGCTGAGACAGAAGGATTGCAAGTTCAAGTGTTGCTTGGGAAACTTAGCAAAATCTTGTCTCAAAATAAAAAGGGAGGCCAGGTGTGGTTGTCCATACCTGTAGTCTCAGTACTCAGGAGGCTGTGGCAGGAGGATCTGAGTGAATACAAAAGCAGTGTGGGCTACATAGAGAACTGAAACTATATAGAAGAACTCTGTCTAGGGTGCTGGGGATAGAGTTTAGTGAGAAGGCCCTGAGTATCCCATCTTATTCTCAGCAGAGAGAGAGAGAGAGAGCAAGACAGAGACAGAGAGACAGAGACAGAGAGCCAGAGAGAGCCAGAGAAACAGAGAGAGAGAGGCAGAGACAGAGACAGAGAATTAAAGAAAGGATGGAATGAAGAAAGAAAGAAAAGAAAGGGTAAGGGTAAAGACCAGAATACTACAGGAGTGGGTAGGCTCTCCTGCTCATAATCACTACGGTCTCAATGTCTGTGTGCCCCCAAGTCTCCATGTAGAATCTTAACCCCAAGTTAATGGTGTCTGGAAACAGAGCCTTGGGAAATAGGCAGGAAGACAATGCACTTGGGAAAGAATCTGTCCCTTATAAAAGTACCACAGAAGAGGCCATGCCCCTTGCACTCTGCAAGCCTGGGAAGACAGCCATGGATGAAGACGTGGGTCTTCCTGGGAACCAGCCCCAAAGATACGTCAAGCATGGAATCTCCACCTCTGGAAGGGGGAGAGATACATGTGGTTCACAAGCTGCTCAGGGCGCAGCAGCCAGAAGGAACTGAGACCCCAGCCAAAGGGGCTGGGCAAGCAGCATGAGCTGGGGCTGGTTCTTCATCTGCTGTGAGCACTTAGAGTATGTCAGGGGGCAAGTGATCCACGGATGTCAGTTTTAATATTACTGTTATCATTTTTCCTAGTCATCATTGATATTACTCTAACACTGCAAAAAAGGATCTATCTCAGTCTGGTGCTTCCCAAAGAAGGTGAGGTGGAATCAAGTTTTGCAGAGCAGGGAAGGTGGATGCAGGCTTGGTGCTGCTATTCTGTGCTGAGTGGTGACAGTGGCTGCACTTTCAGCCCCTGTCATCTAATTCTGCAGTGAGCACAGTCGAGCACAGCAAGGCTGCATAACTTGCCCAAGTTCACGCAGCAAATGCTGGTATTCAAACTTAAATGCATGATATTTTTATTACTTCATTTAATGAAAAGCAACAGAGAGGCACAGAGACAAATGGAGGTCATGATCTAAACAAATATCTGCCTATCTACTAAACTCATGTTCTTCGTGCTGCCTGGCGTCTCTCATTGAAAGGAAGGTGGAGGTGTTTGCTGTTCTAGGCACACTGGGACAAAGCTCCAGGCTCTGGTATGCACTGATTCTCTTGTGTGTAGCACAAAGCTCTCTCTGCCTCTCCACACTTGCCTGTTGTATAGCTTCTAGGACAGGATGGGCAAAGAGTAGACCCCCTCTGCCAAATCCTGCTCTCCTGGGAGGACAGGAGGCAGAGAAATGAGAAAGATGGGGAAGGGTCGGGGATGAGTGGATGCTGCCTGACATTTCAAATGACACTGTCTGAAAGTGAGTGGAATTTTCCTGAAGCATAGGGAGGCGGTCTCTACCCACGTCATTGATTTGATGTGCATGTGTTACATTTAATTTGGCAGTTAATTTGGACAGAGGTTGCCTGCATGACAGGCTCTCGTTTAATGTGTCTGGTAGCACACAGGTTCTGATTTGTTTTGTCTTCATTCACACTGGGCAGTTTTATTGCAAAAATCTGAACGATAGACTTCCTGGAAAGCTGTACAGACAGGCACAATTTAACTAAGGAATATAAAATCTCTTAAGACCCTTTATTTATCTTCTGCCATTGGCTAGGCACACTTAGGTTTACCTCCTGGACCAGCTCAGCAAAGGAAAGCAAGTCACCGTGTGAAGCTTTCTTCTTTTAGAGATAGAGAACTAAGGGCCCGTATGAGGAAATGACTCACCTCAGCTGTACTGTGAACTAGGACTGCAGCTAACTCGGCTCTCTGTGGTAGCTTCAGAACCACCGGATCATCAGAAGCACATGAAGGTCTCCAAAGTGCTCCCAAGACCTTCCAGGTATTTTAATAACAAGTTGAAAATTAACATAAGCCTTCCCTTCATAGCACTCATCAACTGCTCCCTTACCTGAAAATCAAGCCTGCACTTACACAGAAGGCTCCACACCTTGTCTTTCCCTTGTGCTCCCTTCATTCCCATAGGCATAATTATCTTTTCCCAAATAGGTATCGTCCTTGTTGCTGCTGGGCAGTATAAATGCTGTCTCTGTACCTAGGACATTTCTTCAGGGAGGTGGTGAAGAAAGAGTGGATAAAGGGATGAAAAAAGGAGGGAGAGAAAAAGAAAGGGCCAGAACCAATTTATTTTAGCTTGTTCCACTGGAAGTCATTGCCTCTGGGTTAATGATCATTCTGGGAGTTTGAACTCCTCCTGGCCCACAAGAATTTTAATTTTTCAGTGTCACTTCACCATTTGCCTGCTAGCCTTCCATCCTAAGTGCCAAAATGACTTGCTTTTTTTAGGATGTTGCCATCAGTCTTAGGAAAAGCTTCCCACTTCCTTAAAGCCCAAGACTCTCATCACTTTGATGCCTTCACAGACTGGGTGAATCTACTCCATCGAAAAGCATAGATTTTAGACTAGCAGTCACAAGGAGGAATTCAGGGGAGAAAGTACTTTAGTGAGTAGGTTAGTGTCGTTAACTTCAGGGATGGACTTTGAGGGTAGCATTTTCACAGGGGCTAGGGAGACTTGTCCACGTGTAGCATAAGCAGGATGACTTACTAAAGACAAAGTGTAACCAGTATTACCCACTCCACCCCTAGCCCATATGTTTCAGTGTCTTAGTTACCCAGGTAGCTGTTCCAGTTCTGGTCGTTCCCATCTCCTAGAAATGGCTATTCACAGGGATGCATAGCTGGTCACTACGATGCACATTGTTAAACCAATCCCTAACTGACAAGTCATTCTGCCTCTGCTTGCCTATGCCATGCAAGCTCTAGACCACCAGAGAGCAGGGCTTGACATTCTGGGAAGGATCTCGATCAGGGTCCGTTGACATAAATAAATAAATTAACAAACAAACAAATAAATAAATAAATCCACCTCCAAATCCTGAGGTTGCTTCAAGGTTTCTTCTTGTCACTGAAAACCAGAGGACGGGAGCAAGTATGTTAAGAACACCGGAGACCATGTTGCTGGCATCATGGAAAAGAAAAAACAAACCTAATGATAAAGGAGGAATGGGCTTCTAGGAGAGTTTGGAACAGTCTGCTTCATTAATTTAGTAGCACGTCTTGCTGAGCACTTACTACCTAACATGTCCTGTTCTGTGAAGTCAGGGGTGAAGAGAGCGTGAGAGTGATAGTCAGGCACTCAACCGCATGGAAATCTGTATTGCCCTCTCAGTTCTATCACTGCACTAGCTTGGCTCTGTGCACGGCTTATTTGGGATCCTGTTACATGAAATATTTCTGTTCTTTAGTATTTTTTGATAGACTAAGGTGATCTTGTGTCCGGCACTGTGCTAGATCCTTGGCCCCTGGCAGTAAATAAGACACACATGACCCTATCTTCCCAGAAGCTTCCTGAGAAACAGAAGGGACTGGCAAGTACTCAGCATAAAGCATTTGCTGTGGGGAGGGCCTCAGCTGCAAGCACACTGGCATGAAGGACCAGCAGGACGCCACGAGACAGCATTTTAAGGGCCACCCTGGTTCTGTGGAGAGCATAGACTCTGGATCAGACTGCCTGCCTGGATTCAGATTCCTGCTTTGTCACTTGCTAATTAGACACTAAGATAGTCTCGTCTCCAAGCCTGATTCATTACTGATAACATGAGGCCAACAAGAGTAACTTGCTCATACAGTTGTTAAAACAAACGAGTTACCATACAGAACAAATTTAAAATACTCTCCGACTCAGAGTCAAGGTGCTCCAGTGTTCATCATCATTTCTGCTGATGAAATGAAACGAATACCGTTTCTTTCTCATTCCTTGTTGTGTGGGTTCAGTCTCCTTAGCTCCCTTCTTCCCCACTGAAGCTCTCTTCAGAGCCCACAGGCCTGGCAGAACTCAGGCCTCATATACTGGCTTATGTCAGAACCCCAAACTGAAGACAGCAGAAAGGAGTATTGTCTGAGAAAATTACCATTTCTTTCCAGCCAAGCAAGTTACGGTGCTAAGCCAGAGCAAAGGGTCATCCCCAGGACTGAATGGACCTACAGCTTCAAGGATGATTAGAGCCCCAAGGACAAGAGGACCTGAGGAGAACTGGAGCCCCAGATAGATGACAGCTGACCAGTTCTCTAGAAGCCCTTTGGAAGAAAACGCTGGGATTCTAGTTTGGCTGTACAGGTTTTATGCACCTGGGCAACATGTTTGGCTTTGCACATGAAGCCAGGCAACTTCCTGAGTCATTGCCAACTTGGGAAAGAATATGTTTCTCCATACAAATGCTATGAGAACAATGTGGAACAACTGACATGTAAGTGGCTGGAGATTACTAAAACTTCTACTCACACATCATCAAATAGCACTCACTAAACATCAGAGCAAGTTACCTCCCTACCATTACACAGTATTTCTGATAGTTGAACAACCTTCTTCCTCCAGTGTTGACAGGATTGGTCTATAACACAGAGGAAATATGGCCTAAGAATTAGGGGCCAAACCTTCACAAAAGAAGAAACTGATGTGTCTTGTTCTTCAACATACTCCCCCTATGATCCCTGTTGCATAACAGGCAGTGACTGTCTGCTGAATAGACATGCTGAAAGAGGAACAGGCATAAAATGCAGCATATTTGGAAGGAGGCCAGGATGACAAAGAAACTCAAGACCTCATTGTGTAAGGAACTTTAACGGAAATAAGGTTAGAAAAAGGAAGAGCGGAGCATGGAGGGCTTCAGAAAGGCAAATATGTTGGTCAGGGTTTAACCAGTGAAGCAGAAGAGCGGATAATAGATGATTGAGTAACTGATACACACGTGTAACTTGTGGATGAATAGTAGACTACTAAAGGAAATCTTAAGATGTGTATTATTATTGTTTAAGTCATCACTAATTACACTAATTATGCAGTTATAGGAGCTGGCAAAGCAAACCCTGGGCGCACAGACTAGGTAGTCAGGAAGGGAATGCCCACAGGGAAGAGATGGCAGTCAAGGCCCAGCAACCCATAGGAACTGCACACGAGCCCATCCTTTCTACCATGGTACTAAGTTGGCATGGGATCTGATCCCTAGGAGAAGATGAATGGGCCTGCAAACCTCCTTTCCAATCTATAACTCTCATATAAGAATCAGAGCCAGAGCTCAGTCTAACCGGGTAGGCTTCACAGCAGCCTGGAAAATGAGGCAGCTTGAGCTGATACCCTCCTGGGATGTCATGACCCTTACCTCCTAATCCCTTCGGAAGCTCTCTATGTGAATGCTGGTTTGTTTTCTGAGAATCTATGTTTCTAGATGCAGCAGATGCCCTCGGTCTACTAAGGCATCAAAATGGAGTGTTGGGCTTTGAAGAAATGCATCTGAGGTGGTTAGGCAGTCTAGAGAGAATTCTGGAGAAGCAGCTCAGCCTACCCATGCTGACACATCCTAAAGCCAACAAAGGGGTCAAAGGGAAAAGGAGCAGGTTCCTGTGGTCCAAAGGTAGCACCAGGCTCTAAGCGTCGAGATTCTGAGAAGGCTTGGAACTAATCAAAGAGAGAACACACACAGGCAGGAAAGGTCATGTATCCAATAATACATAGCAAGGGAACCAACATGTGGGGGTTTCAGACCTCTAAACTAGGATATTTTATTAAAAAGAACAGTTAATGATTAATTTTTCACCATGCCTATTATCTGGTAGTCTGAACAACTCATACACAATATAAACAACCATTGTTGATTTTGTTTTGAATTCTGTGTAGTTTTTTATATTATTTTATTTTTATTCTCTTTTTAAAAATAAAAATAAAACAGTTATTTTGCTCATGAGCATGCAGTTTAGGGTCGATTTGCCTCTGCTCCACTCAGCATCAGCTGGGGCAGCTCAGTGGCCAGGCCAGAATCAGCTGTTCTGATTTTTCCACAGAAGAGATACAGGGTCACTGGACTCCTCAGCATGAGGGGCTCAGAAGCCCTGAGGTGTGTGTCCTGAGACGGCAAGAGCAACACAGTAGCTTGCAGGGACCTACATCGTGTAGGCCCCAGACTGGGAAGAAGCAGTTTCATGCCTCCACTCAGGTTCTCTAGCAGAGGACACAGACCCCAAGTTCTCTGTGGGACATGTGCCAGCTGCCTGGTAAGAGCCGATGGGGTTGGACCAAAAGGAGTTTGTCTTCAGAAAGTGCAGTCGGTACCTACTATTCTTCTACCAAAAGAAAACCCCTTCAGGGCCAGCAAGATGGTTCAACGGTCTAAAGCGCCTGCTTAGGAAAGCAGGGACCATGGTTCAATTCCTGACACCACATGCTGTGCCAGCCCCACCCCCAGGGCAGGCTGAGCTAGCCATAATAATAAAAAGAAAAAACAAACAAAAAGAAAAGAAAACTCCTATGATTGAAATCTGCTTAAATTCAGGCCCTGGAGGTAGTCACTCTTTCCTGGAGCTCTCATGGTCCTCTGCCTCTGGTTTCAGAACACTCCACATTCTAAAATTACATCAATTATTTAGTTCCTAGACTCTGTGCACCACGTGGTCTCAAGGCCTGTGATGATATTTCTGTATTCCTGGCTTTTTCCTCTAGCCTACTTGCTTGAGGTTTACTTAAGACAAGAGGTGTTACCTCCAGCTGGACCAAAGTTTCTCATACACGTGGGCCATGTACATCAGGATACCTGAGCACTAGTGCAAAGTGCAAGCTGCTGAGCATCAAATTCCCAGAGCTGGACTTCAGACTGCGCATTTCAGTGAACCTCAGTGATTCCAAGGGAGGTTAACCTTACCTCGTGTAACACCTCACTCCTAGTAACGAATAATATCTGTTGAGAGAACAAATGGACAAGTGAATAAATGTGTTCAGGCTGAAGCAGGATCAAGAAGGTCAGTTTGTTCCTTCGGAACCAATATTGATGAGAAAATTTGTCACGTCTGCACCCTGTGCTTTGGATAACATTTGTGAGGACCACAATATGCAGTGTCTCAACTATTGTGAATGTGCTACTGACATGTTTTGAAACTCTCATATTGTTATCTCTTATTAAAAGTAATAAAAATTAAAATTAAAAGAAAAAGAGGATCAGTTTGTATGACGTCCACTGTGCTCCAGAGTCAAATATACACACATCTCTCTGGGCTAGGCCTGGGGCACTCATGCTGCACTTTCTCCCGGGCAAGTGTCCCTACAGAGGAGGTGGCTGAGACATGAAAGGAGAGAACAGGCAGCTGTGAAGTTGGTGCACAGTCTCGCCCTGCACCAGAGGCTCTTTCCCTCTCCCTCCTCGTCTCCCCACCCCCATGTATCCTGTATCACTCCACATCAGAGCCACTTTAGAAGCAGTATTTGCTAGTTTGACATTTCAAAATAGCATCAAGGATGCTAAAGATAGTTAGGTTACCAGGGAGGTGAAACATTTCGCCAAATGACGTGGAGCACATTATGTCTTCCCCGTGGTCTCAAGTGTGCATGGGTGCTTTCCTTCCAGTTGCATGAGAAGACATCTCGGACATAGGAAGGAGAGAGATGGGACCAAGAGCCAGCACTCCAAGGCTCAGTTCAGTTCAGTTCAGCAGATGTTGAAGGAGTGTGCAGACAGAGGTAACAGTCAGGGGACCAGAAGCTGTACCTATGGTGCTCACGTCTGTCTGGGCTTTGGTTTCTAAGAGGACAAACATAGATGGAAATTATCCACACTGGGGAAAAAGTTTGAGCATCTGAGATAGTTTAAAAAAAAAAAAGCCACCAGTCTTTAAGATCTTTTCCCTTTATCTTTCCCATAAAATCCTTTCTTACTCCTGTCCCATTTCAGCTAATGCCAAAGCAGTCTTGTTACTAGAAGCAGAGCCTGGTGTCTGTGGGCACCAAGATCTCAGAGACCAGCAATAGCACCTGCCCCTCTGAACCATTTGCTGCTTGCCAGCACTCTGCTGAGCTTGTGCTGTGAGCACATTCATCCCTGATACCATCCCCGGAGGAAGGTAGTAGGGACAGACAGTCCCCAGTGTGGCCCGGGGGAGCTGGGGCAGGGAGCTAGGAAACTTGCTGTGCCTCCTACTCCAAAGCCTGCTCACTCCCTGACCGTGTTCTATCATTTTTCTCTATGAAGGCAGACAAGGACATTCTCACTGGCCTGCCTGTCCCGAGCTGAATCCCTCCCCTTGGCTTCCAGGGGGAGGAGGCTCCCATTGAGATGGAGCCACAGCAGGACCTGGAGCGGAGGGAGGCTTAGCTGTGACTCAGCAGCTCAGCCACATGATTGCCTTCCCTGGCACAGGCGTCCAGTGAAAGCGCCGTCCCTGCTGCTATCCAGCGGCCTGGGCACAAGGAGCAGACTGAATGTCAGGGCTGAAGAGAGTCCCTCTGTCTCACCCACTTTGAATGTGCCTGTAGCTCTTATGAAATGGAGGCAGTGCTGTCACAGCTGGGACATGCTGGCCAGGAGGGAGGCAGGGCACCCACAAGGCAGGATGCTGGTCATCCTAGTAAGAATGGGGACAGAGCGGGCAGGGTGGCTTCATTGTGCCTGATTTGCTTCAGGTGCCCCCAAAAGCCTCCTGGCTTCCCAGTGAAAATAGTAAGGAGCAGGGAGAGGACATACGATTGGTGTCCACAGCTACCCAGACAGCTTTCAGACACAGGGCGCCAGGAAACTCCCCTGACCTCCGTCAAAACCCCCTCTGTGTATTCAAGTGTGCATGTGTGGCCTCTCTTCTAAGTGAGGATTCTACACATTGTGGGGAGGATCCTGAGAAAATAGGAGAAGCTCAGCTGCTGGAGACAACAGGAAATTTATCTGGAAGGTGCGAAACAGGCCAGAGAAGAGGTTTAGGGCTGCTGGTGTAGAGACAACAGCCTGAATTGATGTGGAGACACAGATGCAAGAGCAGGCAGCTGGCACAGGGGTGGGGGTGGGGGCTGGAGTGGATGGGGGAGGGGAGGTGTGCTGCTGTGGGGAGCGAATGACAAGAACTTCAGGGCTGACAGCCAGTCCTAGGGAGGCCAGAGGTATAGGGACGTTCTTCTGGATCACTGGTACCACTGACCACCAGGAAGGCGGCTTTGGTTGAATGATGGCAGAGGCACCTGGATGGGGTGACAGGGTGGGGGTTGGTAGGATGCGGGGGGGTACCGGGGCCACTTTGAGGTGGAGAGGAGGCAGGGAAAACCTTTGGGAGCTGAAGCAAGTGCATTACATGGTTCTTATTATCAAGGTGAAAGCCGTTTTAGTTGAAAAACAATTTTATTCTCCCCAAGTTCATCACAGATCTATGTGGAAAGGGCTAGACAGGCCCTTGGGTCAGTCTTACCACCCAATCAGGAAGGGTGGCTGAGCGCTGGGTGGTGCTGGAGGCCATCTGGACTAAGCTTTCCTGAGGCTTCGAGACTTCTGGACAGAGAACAGCATGAGTCCTGCCAGCCAGACCCAACGGCCAGCGAGGGGCTGCTCTGGAGGTGATGTTTCCTCTCTGTTGGGATGCGGCAGGCTGCCACCTTCTCCAGACAGAAGCCACTACAGAGCAGGCTGTGGGGCCCGCAGCGGGCAGAGGATGCCTCGCACCAGCACCCAGCCACAAGTACCTGCCGAGTGTCTGCCTCCAGACAGTTGCATTCCCTGAAGCCCTGTGATAAGCCAGGGAAGTTGGCTCCCTGACATTTCCCACAGGCCGGATCTGCAAGAAGAGGTCATCGTTGGTGGAAATTGAGCAAGAGCAAGCCCTTTGCTTATAGTGGTCTTGCAGTGCTGTCAGAGGCACATGGTGACTCCTTCTCCTACCCTGTGTGACACCATGACACTGGACCACAGCTGCCCCTAAGAAGAAGCAAGAGACCATGGGCCCTGAGACCTGGTTCAAATCCCAACACCTTCCCTGAGATTATGGGAGGCCTTGTTTCATCTCTCTCCATGTATTCCTCTGTAAAATAGAGTTCAAAAACTTGTTTTGAAAGATTATTGTAAACATTAAACAGAGACAATATTGTTTACTTCTGTGCTCCATAAAGACTGGTTGCATTCACCTTTGGTTCACACCTGTGTTCTAAATGCAAAACTAAGAGTGGTGCCAGCTTCATCGTGAGTCTGTCACTTACTCTGTTGTTTCTCCCTTAAGGCCTCGAAGTAAGGATATCTCTTTGCTAGGCTTTTCCTCCCCCATCTCCTGGGATTCCTGTGGACTCCCCTTTGCCAGTGCCATGACAGCATGAAGCCTATTCCCTGAAAGAGGCACAGTACTTAAAAAGGCATCACACACACCCTCCCAGCCACATGGTATTACTTTTATAATTTTAAGGAGTTCTCAGATTCCTTGGAGCTCACCATGGACTTTAACTTTGAAACTCGGTAGTATGTCTCTATGACCCAAACTGCATTGTGTCAAACTGTGGTTCTTCGCTTGCCAATTTCCTTCATAGATCAGAAACTACACATAGGTAGAGGCCAGCCTTTTCTTCTTTTCAAGTCTATATTCCATAGAGTGACTGCAGAGTGATATTAGACAGTGTATATTAATTGAATGCCTAGATGAATGGACAGATGAATGGATGATGGATAGATGGAAGGAGGATGGATTCATGGATGAATGGATGGATGGAGAGGTAGATAAGTGGGGGATGTGGATGAGTGGCTGGTAGATAGACAGATGGGTGGAAAGGTAAATGGAATGGTTGGGAGTGGACATGGAGGTGACTTTGGTGGGGGATTGCCTAGGTGAATAGACAGGTACATGGGAAATATCATTAAGGGGTAGTTCACAGTAAAGTTCAGGAAAGCAACAAAAAGATAAGTGTCCGTGCACAAAGTTAATGACTGGAAGAGCTCAAAATCCCTAGGAGAAGACCTCTGATATAATTCAGTAGAAAATTTGGTATTTGGATCAATCAAAAACAGAATGAGTAGAAGAAGCGACACTGGTGCAGGCCAGATCTGAAGCCAGGGCACAGCCAGGGTGGGACAGGAAGAATCTTGAGTCAGAAAGCCAAATAGGAAACTGGGCAGGAGATGGGGAAATTCCTGGCTATGAAAGCAGTGTAGGTACCAAATGGAAAGCAGAAGCTGCAAGACCCATTTCTGAAGAAAAGTAGGAATCGCACAGGACAGAGCAGGGTGGAGCAGCGGCTGAGTAGAGCCCCGGAATTCACAGCCTGTGGGATTCTCTGAGTCACTCTTTCAACAATACTTTGTTGATCTTCACCAGGGTTGTAAGATCCAGCCTGCTAGATAAGAAAAATGAAAGCATTAATAAAAGTCAAAATTTATGGAATGCCTACTATACACCAGACGCTCTTCGAAGTGTTGAGTGTGTCTCTTTTTCTCAAGAGTAGTCATTATTATCACACGTAATGGATATGGAAACTGAAGCCTAGAGGGTAATTTATGCCTGAAAGTAACACAACCAGGAAACATTAGAGCCAGGACTTGAAGCCAGTTTACCTGGCTGCTGTGTGTCCTGTCTGTGCTGACCTGCTGCCCTCAGATGGACAGACACAACTGTACTACAGGAGATGGGCATCATAACATCCGCATGGCCACCACAGAGCCCACTTGGAGGCAGTGAGCAGCTCTGGCTGGGTGGGTGGAGAGGACCTTTGGAGGAGACTAAAGCCCAGTGCTAGGTGGGTGCCCTCAAGACTAGGGAAAGGGGAAAGCCTCTGGAGAAATCCCAGGCAGAGGCAAAATACCAAACACTAAAGTAGAGATCTGGGCTGGGCCATGAGTAGTTCTGAGAACTCCAGGAGGGAGGCAAGCTGTGTGTTGGGAATAATAATATTTAGAGTAGTCCTTCCTGCTATAACTGCAATAATAACAGAAGCACTGACATGACTCCCAGGATTTGGAGGCAAATCTATTTATGTCAGTGGACACTGATTTGGATCATTCCCAAAATATCAGAGCCCAGAGGGTCAAGGAGGCAGGTTTATATAGATTTATGAAGGGGAAGTACAGAGGTAGAGTACTTGGTTGTCTCATTGGTTCTTACAATGAACATGATAGTGACCAGCTATGAATTACACAGACCAGCAATACTGTAACTGGAACTATTACCTGGGCACCTAGGAAACTGTAGTATACTGAGGGTGGGGGTATTCAACATGCCCTTTGTCACCCATCCTGAATAACCCCAAGAAGGAAGGAATCACATATTAAGACTATCCTGGAGGGAGAGGATAGAAAAAAGCCCTGTAGAAGTTAAGTCACTGGTCCAAAATTGCACCACCAGTTGGAGCAGAGATCCAGCTAGACCCCATCTGTCCCCTTTTAATAACTGAACACTTTTGGTATACACAGCACTGTACTAAGTGCCAGTAGTACGAAAGCACCGATACCCACTGAGAAGATTCTGCAGGGTGGGTGCTCGCTCACCACAGCCCCACCACCGACCCTGGGAAGGTTTTGTGGCACCCTGTCCAGAGAATGAAAACTCCATGTCAGGGGTGCTGACAGCTCTGCTCCCACAGTGGGGGGTGGGTAGTGGACTAAGGTTCACATACAGCTCCCACTAAAGCCAGCCACACAATCTCTGTGAGGACTCCTAGTGTCACAGCCGGTTGTCCCTGACTATTGCCCTGATCAATCTGCACTAATTACCACTGACATGAAAAGCAGAGAATGTGGAAACTCCAGTGCTAGGGTGTCCAATTAACACCACCCCAGGCCTTGCCTGCTCTGTCGGACCTATGCATACTGCTCTAACTCAGCCAAACTAAGCACACTGGACTTAGCACAACTTCTACAGGAAAGCAGGTACACCTGACAGTGACTAATTTCTGTTTTGCTCACACCTCTGTCTATGTGGATGGGCTAGCAAGAAAGACTGCATCTTCCACTTGACCTTGAAGGGAGGTCTAGAAGGGTCAGAAAACTCAGTTAGCAGCACATAGCACCACTGTGAGCCAAAAGCCATTCAACTCCTCTTTCTTCAGTTTCCTCCTGATCTTGGCGGGGGATAGGGCTGACTTGGGAACCTGTTCCATAGGACTCATATCCTGGGCACATGATAGGCAGTGGTAGGCAGGTGGACAAGCTGTTGGGCCTCTGTTTTCCTCTGCGCAAAGTTGTTACATAGTGTACTCAACATGCAGGGAGAGCGAAGGAGCTAACACGTAACACATAGTTATCTCGCACCATTCCTGCTTTAGTGATGGCTCAGCATTGAACAACATTTATTAGTACTCACGCCTAGGAACACTGGATATTTCTTCCTGTCACAGGTCTTCTGTGCTGGTCTCAAACTGCACTGTCCTCGACAAGAGCCACCAGCCAATACAGCCATTAGGTGTATAAAGTGTACCTAGGATGCAACTGAAACATGCTAGAGGGCCAGGCTGATAGCTCAGTGGACAAAAGCATCTGCTTAGGCAGAGTACATGAGCAAGGGTTCAATCCCTGGCATGCCAGCCCAGCCTCTGGGGCATGCTGAGATGGCAATTGGGACTGGTGTGGTGGCACATGCCTGTAATCACAGTGCTTGGGAGGCCATAAACAGAAAAATCACTACGAGTCTGAACTACATAGTAAGATCATGTAGACTGTGCCCTAAATACAGAAAAGAAAGCAAAATGTGCCTGAAATGCAAAATAAGCAATGAAATTCAAGGATTCACTGTGAAAAGAAAAATTATAAATGTAAAAGGTTTCGTGAACAGTTTTATTGCACACTGGGTACATACTGAAGTGATAGGTGGATATATTAGGTTAGATAAAATACATCTCTAAAATGAATTTCACCTGTGTCTTTTTAAATGTGACTACTAGCAAATGCTAACTCTCATACACTTAGCATTATTCCTGTCGCATGGAGCTCCTGAGCTCCTGGCTCAGGCTAAGGTCTCTAGGTGCTAGATACACATCTGGGAGTCGTGGGCCTTTTCCTGATGAACAGCTTCTCCAAGGTGAAAGTCAGTAAATACCAGTTGGGGGCTTGTCTGGCCCCAAGGTATGAACAGCTGATAGCAGCTTCAAGTGCAGGCCCCTCTAGGAAATGCACGGTGTAAGCGCACCTTTCTAGCAGCTGGACAAAAATGGGTTTTCAAATCCAGCCACGTGACTTTCCAGAAGAAAGGCTCCTTTAGAAATCAGAAGTACGGAAGAAGGGACAATGGCAAGCCCTGGAGCAGAGACCAGGGTGTAGGGACTCTGGGCCCTGCCCTGTGCTAGGACCTTTCAGCTGGAGACAGATGGGTGGTGAGGAAAAGGTCTGTGAAGGAAAGCAAAATGAAGATAACTCGGCTGTCCTGGGAGCCCCTGACCTAGAAAGCACATTTTTTTTTCTTCTTTTCCTCCTCGATGCCATAAATACCTTGTTCAGCCTCCCACTGGGTCTGGACACACAGTCTTTGGCACAGCCACGGGGCCTCTACCTGAGGCTACTGCTGGACCCCTGGGTGGGGGATCCAGAAATCTACAGGCCAGGTGGGGCCAGGCCCTTCAGGTCTGCGCTGCAGGAGAAGATGTAGGGGTCCTTTCTCTGAGAAGCAGAGACCATGACAGGATGCTTATCTCTCAGCTGAGCCTACTGCCAGCACCACAGCAAGCCCGCCTCTGTTCAAAGCAGCATGGACCGAATAGCTTTTCTGCCAGTACTTGCTGTGAGCTGCGATACTGCAGGCCATCAAGCCAAGGGCCCTGTCTGCCTGTCTGTAGAGAGCATGTTTTTCTTTTCTTTTCTTTCTTTCTTTCTTTCTTTCTTTCTTTCTTTCTTTCTTTCTTTCTTTCTTTCTTTCTTTCTTTCTTTCTTTCTTCTCTCTCTCTCTCTCTCTCTCTCTCTCTCTCTCTCTCTCTCTCTTTTCTTCTTTTTTTGTGGGGGTAGAAAGCCCTGGCTCAGGACCTTAACCATGGCCTGTTTTCCTCTTTCTGTAGGACCACAGGTACTTTTCCCCAAACTTCTGCCTCTGCAAGGAATGGTCAGACCCATCCCACGGCTCCAGCCCAAGAGTGGGCTCTGTAGTTCCCCTTCCTGCTTTCCTGGGAGGGTGGAATCCATATCTCATCTCTTTTCTTTTTGCTGTACTAGGGATTGAACCCATGGTTTTTGCTCTGAGCTACACCCCCAGGCCTTTTTTATTTTATTTTTTTAGATTTAATTTTATTTTAAAGAGTAAAAACAGCAGAAACAAAGATAGAAAAGCAATAACAAGCAAGAGTACATATAGTACAGAATTTCAAAACAAGAAAAATTTAACAATGGTTGTATTACATATTTTCATCATCAAATCTGTTTAGATTAATAGCATGTATGATTGGTCAAACAATTAAACATTAACACTTTCAATAAACATTGTTTTTTTTTAACTCTTCCAAATTCATTTTGTATTTAGGTCACTCTTCTAAAAAAATAACTAGCCATTCTTTCTGGGGTGAGATGGTATCTAAGTGTTGTTTTGATTTGCATTTCATGAATGCCTAGCAATGTGGAGCATTTCTTCATGTATTTATAGGCTTGTTGAATTTCTTTCTCTGAGAAGTGTGTGTTCATCTCAGATGCCTATTTCTGGATTGGATCTTTGAATTTTGGGACCCTAATAGTTTTTAGTTCTTTATAAATTCTATTGACTATTTTATTTCATTGTTTTTTGGCAGGACAAGTGTTCGAACTCATGACCTTGCACTTGCCAGGCAGATACTTGTGCCACAGAGCTATCACTCCAGATCTATAAATTCTAGATAGAAGACCTTTGTCTGAATACTTGAGAACATGTTTCCTGATAGAGAAAGTATAGGTAAGAATATGTTACTGAGGGTGTGGCAAAGTGATTAAAAGAAAAAAATGAGATAAAAAGCAAGTAAGGGAAAGGAGGGCCAGTGAGAATTAAAATTCTAGATAAGGGAGTCAGAGTAGATTTGCTTGTACTGATTGTAAAGGTGATATCTGAACAGGAAGGTAACATAGTTGCCCTGGGATGGCTGGGGAAACTATGCTGTCAGCACAAAAGTCCAGAGAAGGAAGGCTTCTTTTCAGGAGCAAAGAAACCAGGGAGAGTAACGACATGAAAGTGGGAGGAGCCCTGTAGAAGAAGAGCCAGCCTGGTGAGCCACCCGTAAGGACTTGGTTTTACCTGGATGTTTTCTTCACTTTCATGCTCTGGTGACTTGTCCCTCTCTTGTCTTTAAAACCTGACTCAAAAATGGCCTCAGCTGGGCTGGGCTTGGCAGCACACAACTATATCCCAGCACTAGGGAGGCTGAGACAGGAAGACTGCTGTGGGTTTGAGGCCAGGCTGGGGTATATATAATTAGCCATGAGTGTGTACTTGGCCATGCCCTGCTCACAGTGTGAGTTGGCACTGAGAACAGACTTTCCAGTGAGCTTATGGACCAGTGGAATCCCTTTTTCCCACCTTCTATCTACCCCTTACCAGCTTCTAGTTTCCCAGATGCATCCAAGGCTCAGATCCCAAATTTGCAGAAGTCTTGTGCACCTGTGCATGGGAGCCACACATGGTAATTATCTGGGGACATACCTACAATATAAAAAGAAACAGGCAAAATTATCTCTAATAATATATTTGACTTAACCCAATGTATCGCAAACAGCATCTCAGCGTGCAGGGGCTCCATGGCTCCTGGCTAGCTACACAGTTCAGAACTCGATAGTATTCCTGACTTCCCACCCCTACTTCCTGCAGGCAGAAACCCAGGGCCTTTGCACTCAGGTATATCTCAACCTTTTCTCATTTTGAGAGAGGTTCTTACTGAGTCCTCTAAGTTGCCCAGAGTGGGTTCAAACTTTCAGTTCTCTTGCCTCAGCCTCCTGAGTGCTTTGATTGTAGGCATGCAGCAACCTGCCTGGCCTTCTTGCTTCTTGATTTTGCTGACTCCTCCTGTTTCCAGCTTGAGAGGAAGCTTATTTCAAGGGGTCTTCATTTATCTTTCCACTTTCCCCTTCAGTATGTAGTAATTAAGTGAGTTAAGTTATGTAAGGTATCTAGAATTGTGAGCCACCACTGCACACAGCTTAGTACATTATCCTGAGCAATGGCTGCATGACAGTTATCTTGTCTTTATCTCCTTGTTCTACTCAGGGCTGCAGGAGGAGAGAGGATCCCACCCACAGCCGGCTTTCTCCAGGGCTCTTGTCTTAGGCTCTGTGCCTGCCACAAATCAAACTGGGGTATTCAGCATAAAAGCATCAGATGGATGAAAGAGAAAAGGAAATCTTCCAGGTGATGACGATGAGCCACGCTAACTCTACAGTTGCTATGATTTGAAACCCTAATCCTGGATGGCAATGGTATCAGAATGTGAATTACAGATGTCTAGACAAGGGTCTAAAGAGATGCAATCTGGCCTCAAAATGGGTGGAAGCAAGGCAGTCTGACAAGAAGGATTCAGACAGTGAATTCAGAAAGACCTAACTCTGAAGTTCCGTCAGCTCATGGACCACTTGTATGATGTGGGAGAAGTTACTGAACTTTTCCAGGCCTCTGTTTGCCCACCTGTAGAATGGGATGTGGGAATCTCTTCCCCTTACACACCTATATGCACCCTTGGTTTTCTAAGGACAAGAACACAGGCTCTGATTTCAGTGTAGCTGCCATCAGTGGCCTGTTCTGCCCTGCTGACCCTCCACAGCCACTGCACCCACCAGGGTGTGCGCTTTCAGGAGTTACTGAGAGCCAATGCTGTACACCTCAAGGCTTGAAAGGTGGTGGAGGCCTGTGCCCACTTCTGTGCTTTAATCTCCATCCTATGAATTCTTTCTTTTCTGCTCCCCCAAGAAGGGAAGTTCAAGCAGTTCACTAGCCATCCTGCCTAGTGGATACTGTGTAATGGGTGAGTTTTCCAAGGACTCCCTGGTGGGCAAAGTTATAACACTTGTGACTTTAGTCCCTCCTCCTTTTTGCCCTCTGTAAAATCTGCCTCTTCTAGAAAATCCTCTCTGTGCCATGTGGGCTCCGGGTATCTCTTCTTTCAGCAGCCAGCTCTCTGGGTTACTTTCCAGCTGGCTGCAGAGCTGCCAGGCATGCAGGAAGGCTCCCGGCTGCTGCTGCTGCCGCCGCCGTGCACTCTCTGAGCTCTGTTGCTCTTCTTCGGAGCCTTTTCCCAGGCTTCCTATATGTCTCTTTGTGCATTTTTTCCTCGCCAGGTGCTGAACAGTGTCACAGATGCATGTCTCACTTTTATGGATCTGAATCAATTGCACTCAGCCAGAGATGGGTAAGTGTGCCCTGGGTGTGTGCATGAATGTGTGAGCATAGTTGACTATTTTCCTCCCAAACACACCAGGGACGGACAGATGCATAGGGTGAGAAGCTACAGTGGGAGGAGGCTGGCTGTTTGAAATGAAACTGAATCCTCTGAAAAGCTCTTCTGTGTCCTCTGAGAGAAGGGGGGGGGTGTTACAGCCAGTACACCAGGGGCCTTACAAGGTGCCCTCTTCAGCCCTGAGTCAGCAACCCCTGCCCCCAAGGACCCAGGATGATCCTGACTGCAGGGGCTGAGTCACAGGAGTAATTGGAATAGTTTAGATCATAATGAATTCCCAGAACCTTTCCAAGCCAACCAGCAGACACAGGCTGTCTCCCTGCCCTAGATGCCTTCCAGCTTGGTGACTCTGCAGAAAGGAGGAGGCCAGGCCCTGGATCCCGGCAGTGTCAGTGATAGGGCAGCCACAGGGCACAGAAAGCCTCTCCACTCCCATCTCTAGCTGCTGTAGGTCGGTCCTAGACCTGTGTGCACCCATCACAGGTGCAGAGGAAGCCCAGTTCTGTGGGGTGAATTGTAGAGGTACCAAGAATGCCTTGCTGGGACTGGTTAAGGTACCCAGCAAGTGAGCCTAGCTTAAGTGACATTAGAACCTGTGGACTTCAGATTAAAGATCTCTGAGCTCCCTGGCAGAAGACATCTGTGGAGAAAGGCAGAGCTCAGAGGGGCGCTCGACATATGGTCTGGAGGTCAAAACTTTAAAGCTGCAAGTCTAGAGCCCAGCGTCTCCCTCAAAAGCCTATTTTGTTTTGTGGGATACCTCAAGTAACGCCTTGTCCAAAGCATCAGCTCAGGGCAGAGCTCATGAACTCAGAGTATCCTTCCAAAGATCTCAGCCTTCTCAGAATCTGCTCCCTCCTTTCCCTCACCTCTCCTATGAAGCCTCCACTAGTCCAGGACACAGGGCAGAGGAGCACACAGATTAGACTCACTCTTGCTCTAGGGCAATACTTGCAGCCCCAGAGTTGCTGGGATGAGGCCTGGGAACATGCATTCTGGACAAGTTCCAGGAGCTGCTGATTCTTCTTGCTGAGGGAGCACCCTTTGAGAGGCACTGGTCTAAGGCAACTTTCTTTCTTTCTTTTTTTTTTTTTTTTCATTTATGTACTTGGTACAGGGCCTCACTATGCAGCTCAGACCCATAGTGATCCTCCTGTTTTCAGCCTCCCCAGAGCTGGGATTACAGGCATGTACCACCACACCTGGACTTGTTTGCTGGCTCAGCATCCTTTGGGGTGAGGGTGGCAGTACATGCTGGACCAGAGATTGAAGCCTGGGCCCTGTGCTTGCCAAAGCAGGTGCTTAGTTCACCGAGCTCTCTCACAAGTCCTAAGGCAAATTTCTTGAGTGTATTTTTAGAATAAAGAGCCACTTGGAGATCTGTTGAGCTTTGCCATTGCTTCCTGGAAAAACAATACATCAATGCAAAAAAAAAAAAAAAAAAAAAAACTTACAATTTCAGGGTTCTCCAGACTTACAGAAATTTATGTATGAGCTTCTAGGTTTAAAACTTCCTAACTCTGGTTAAAAGAAGAATCTGGAAGATTCATAAGGTGCAGTAAAGAAAATTTTTTCACTGAAAACAAAAGAATTTGGTAGCAAATCAGGTGAACATCTGTTCCCTAAAAGCTGGGCTACCATGCCTCAATCTGTCCCTGACATTTGCTAGCTTCGCTTTGGTGTCCCCCTGTGGATGGGGACTGACCATGAAAGCTAGTTGTAGAGCTGTGTGAGCACTGTATACACCCACATGTGCAAAATGTGTAACACTGAGCAAGGCATAGGGTGCACATGCAGAGCTTGTTCCCAGTTGTTTCACCTTGTGCAGTCCTACTGAGTCAACTTCCTGATGTAATATAAGCCTTCCAGTCTCGATATCTCAATATCTACTTTAGGTTTTATCTATACCTCACATGCCACACTGCCATCTTTTGGACTGCTTGTTATTTGGATTTTCTCCTCTCCTGGGCATCTTCAAGTAACACCCACAGTGCCCATTCTGTATCTGTCCACTTTCTGTCACTATAACAAAGTGTCTGAGGCTCAGCACTTTATGAAGAGAAGAGTATTGTTCAGTTCCCTGTTCTGGAGCACTGTTCTCAGTGCTCTGGTGAGGATTTGGGGCCACATCACCACATGGTGGTGGCTGCATGACAGCAGAAAAGGGACAGAGTAAGATGGAAACCTCGAGGTACTGAGGGACCAGGCCCACTTTCAATAACATGATTAACCAGGGTCCCATAAGAACCACAGTAACCCTGTCAATAGCCAGTCCTATGCATTAATCACCTGTAACAGATCCTACCCTTAATGGATTCCTCCGCTCAGCACTGCTACATAGAGGGATGGGTTTCTGGCATGTGACCTTCTGGGGACACACTCAAGTCATACTCATACCACAGCACATCCCAAGCCTGTCCCTCCTGTCCTCCCCCACTTAAAATTTTTTCAAGACCACCCCATAGTACAGGAGAAAGTTGAACCTGAAATACTGTGATCTCTGCTTTATTCCAGTGCCACCCCTTCCTGAAGCCCTGAATTCCTTTCTCTCTCTGCCCACAGGAAGAATGCACAAACTGACACTAGGCCTGCTATATTTCTAATATTCCATGACCTTAAAACAAACCTTGCCTTGCCCTGGATGCTTTTCCACTCCCCTTATGGCAGACTTTCAGGTGATATTCTTTAGGTTCTCCAAGAGTGCCTCCTCTGCACTGTCTCTCATGGCAAGGCAGAACAGTTCTCTCCCTTCCCGTGACCCTCCCTACCTTACACTATCTGTTGCTTCTAGCACTTTAGGAGTGCATGCATATACTTTTGAATCTGTAGCAGATAGAGAAAGCTATCCCCAGTGTCCACTTTCATTTTCTGCAAGACAACCCCATTTCCAAAAGTTTCTGGGTACAAATTCACTTCCACCAGGATCTATCTATGTATAGGACCTGAAGAGCAAAGAAGAGAGATGTTGAGATAGTTTCTACTGGCAAGTACAGTGGTGAGACAGGAAGTTTCTCCGAATCATAAATTTGTAACCAGCCAACAACTTTTCACTTGTGAGGAGTCTATTTGAACAGCAGCAATAGCAGCTTCTCAACAGCGGATTTCTGATACTTAGACTGCAAATATATGATATGTTATGGGCTCTGGAACCTAGAACTCAGTAATTACTTAGTTTTGGGCTTTCTTTTTTGTTGTTGTTTTTTGTTTGTTTGTTTTGTTTTTTAGAATTTTATTTATTTTCTTTTTTTTTCTTGTTTCCAAAATTTTGTTTGTTTATTTATTTATTTATTTTTATGGCCGGCTCAGCCTGCCCTGAGGGCAGGGTTGGCATAGCATGTGGTGCTGGGGATTGAACCGTGGTCCCTGAAGCTGCCTAAGCTTTCCTAAGCAGGTGTTTTAGACCACTGAGCCATCCTGCCGGGCCCCTAGTTTTGGGCTTTCTGACTGGCCACTTCCATGATGGGCCAGAGGAAATACCCCTCTAGAAGTCATCCCTGGTATATCTAACCTACTCCTCCAGTCCTTGCAATGATCGTTTATAAGTTCCTAGTCCCCCTATTAAAATTCCATTTTCTTGGAACACCTGGAATGACTTCTTACTTCTTAAGCTGAACACTGACTGACAGGACTGACCTCACCCTGCTGAGTTATTTGTGGGCTAAGAGTGAGCCTCACCCCTCTTTTCCTCCTTAGTGTCCAAAAAAGGGGCAAGAAGACATTCTGGAAAATGAGATGTTAAGGTAAAGGGTGGAGGTACTGAGCTGTACTGGGGAAACATTGGTTCTCTCTGTTTACCAAATGACTCTCAGGCCAACCAAAAAACAAACACACATGCACCACTGGGAACAACACAAACAAGGACCAAATAAGGACTGGGATGGCAGTGTCAGATGAGAGGAACTCAGTCCCTACACCCCCCCACCATGGGTTCTGGGTTTTGCCCTCTGCCAATGCCTGCAGCCCCCAGGAGACCACTCAGGGGTGCAGAGAGGACAAGACAGAAGGCTGCACCTGCCCAACATAGCTCTCTCAAGAACGCATCTGAAAAAACTGCAGACTGGGGGAAATAAGCTTGGCCTGTACCCGGCTTAACCCTGGGTCTACACACTGAAAGGCTAGAGAGCTGGGCCTGCTGTGTAGGGTGGGGAGAATGAGGAATGTGGTCCACAGAAAACTAGAAAGGGTTTAGTGAGACTCCAAAGGCTGTGGGACTCTGTGCTTAAGTCCCAGGTCTAACCACCGTGAGATATAAAGCAGATTCGCAAGACTCCAGGGTACTGTCTTCTCACTCATAACCTCGGCATTAGAACCCTTATTCCAGAGGACCATTGAGAGGAGGGAAAGGATGGGGGGAAGTCAAACCCCTGGCATAGGTGGGATGGTGGCTCCCGTTCCTTGTGCTCTCTCCAGGTAAGCCTCAACGTTTCTTCTGGTATTCTGAGTATGGACACATGATTCTATCAAATAACTGATGCAGTGTTCTGCTTGATTTTCTCAATGTTCTCTTTGGAGGGATGGCACTGAGGCTGCTCTGAAGGGTAATTTCTCCATCTAATCATTTGTCTGCACTTACCCAAAGCTGAGTACAGGAAGGACAGTTCCCGGGAGTCAACTGCAGAGAGGATGGGAGGTACGAGGGAGGTGTTCCAGGAAGGGTGTGCTCTTGCTAGCCTGGGAGAACATGGAGGACTTGGCCTTGCCTCTCTGTACTCAGGTTGCTCATGTTCGGCAGCAGGCTATTAGCACTTGAGTCTAAGCCAGTCTTTCCGTGGCATCCCTCAGGACTCTGAGTTAATGCAACTTCTTCTATACGAGCTTGTCATGAATTTCTCCATGAAAAGGACTAGAAGACTTTGATAGGATAATGTCATGCTCCCTCAGAAGAGAAAACCTTAAAGCTCTCCAGGAAGGATGAAGTCCTAAGGCCCTAGGAGAACAGCGCACCCTTTTTAAGGAGTCTGTAATAGTCCGTACCCTTTTGGCATCTTCGACAGGGCTGGCTACAGAGCTTCCCCAGGTAGGTAGCTGTGAGGGAAGAGAATAAAGGAGCAGCAGCCCTGAAAAGATAGGGATGGTGGCACACACAAAATGCCTGTGGCATCCACTGCAAGAGAGTGGAGACACTGCCTCCATACCTGCTTGGGAATGCAATCTGGATCAGGAATAAAACTGCCATGATGAGCACCTGTCCTGGGCATCACATGGTGGCAGGAGCTTTTGTAGCTCAGGCAGACTGGGCACCAAGCAGTTAATCTATTACATTTGAGCTTCTGCAGACAGTAGGAATATTTGATGTTGCTGCACAGGAAGCCTGTCCTAGAGCACATAATTCCTGTGCAGCGGGGGAGCCTTTTTCAGGTTGAACTCTGTCTGGAAGCTGCTCTTTTCTTGTCAGCAAGCCAGAGCAATAACTCTGGGCCTGCTCCTGCCCCCACACTTCCTCCACCAAGAGCATTACAAGGGCAGCGTAACCCGTGAGACTCTCAGAGGACAGGGTAGAGACCCACAGAGCTCCCACCATGCTCATTGCACAAGGGAGGAAAACAGTCTTATTAACTGCTGACGGCCATCTGCACCCTTAGTCCCTAGGGACAAGGAGGCTGGGATTTCTCTACCACTGCCATAAAAACATTGTGCTATTTTGTCTGTCTGGGTAAGATATAAACAAGGAGAAACTTAGAAAAGGGTGAGGACAGTGTGCCAGCAAGAGGACTGAGAAGAGAAGCCACTGACCCAGAGGATTCCCGAATTCTAGGTGTGTGTCAGTGGTGTTGGTGGAGGATAAACGCTGCACAAACTGCGTGTAAATGTACAGAAAAGAAGAAAAGGAAGCAAATCACACCTGAAGGGCAATTCCTGATATTATTTTACAGGACTCTCTAGCATTGAGAAAAGTCTAACAATTCTTATAATCAAAATTCTCAGAAGTAACCTCTCATTAGGACACTGGCTTACTAAGGATTGTTATAATTTGCTGCCATTCATCCAGTAAGCATGTTCCACTTACAGCTCAGAGCTACACTAGGAAATCGACTCACAGGGTCCAGACAGATGAACTGAGGCTCAAAGTTATTTACCGAATTTCTCAAGGTGACACAATTTTTCATGTAGCAAAGCTACGATTTAAGTCCAAACATACCTCTCCATTTCCAAATCTGTACTCTTTTTTAAAAATCATTATTCTATAGTCCAACATGTGGAATTTGCTCCTCAAGAAGAGCAATCTGGGCCCACCAGATGGCTCAGCACACTAACGCACCTGCTTAGGCAGACACAGGGGCCGGGGTTCGATCCCCAGTATGCTATTTCAGCCCCACCCCGGGGAACAGTGAGAGAGTGAGACTGGATATGGTGACTTGCACCTGTAATCCCAGCTCTTGGGAGGCTGGAAACAGAAGGATCACTCTGAGTCCAATCTGTGCAGTGAGACCCTGTAGACCCTGCACTAAATACATAAAAGAAAAGGTAGCTACTCAGAAGGAAGAACTGATAATAATAATAATAATAATAATAATAATAATAATAATAATGCTTCCTGTTCCAGCCCAGACCCAAACAGCACCGCGGGGAGCCGAGCCCGCGCACACCGCGGGTAAGCTCCCTGCGCCCCTCTGTCCCGCCTCTGCGTTCCTGCGACTAACTTCCTGTTCCAGCCCAGACCCACACCGCACCGCTGGGAGCCAAGCGCGCGCACCTGCTGGGTCAACATATCTGGCCCGCCTTCCCCTTCCCCGCTGTCCCCCCCCCCTTTTTTTTTGAACCCCTCCAGCCCAAGCTCCAGCACCGAACCCATCAAATATCACGTTTGGCAACCGATCTGGTCCACGAGACTACGATGACTACTCTATTCCAAAGCTCCACCTCCACCTACAGACCACATCCACCGGGATTCACAAAAGCTAGCAGCCAGAGATCCAACACAGAGTCAGGAACCTCTGTAGAGGAACCAGCTTGTAGTCTCCAGACCAAACGCCAATAGACACAGCATAATGCCACCAAAGTGCAGAGGTTGCTTCCATACAAAATGATAACAAGGAGTAGGAGGCAATCTCAGGACCCGTGCCCACCCAAACCAAATACAGAAGACACTATCATGGAAGAAAATGAGAATTATACAAATGAAACCTCTGAATTGGTAGCATCTGAGGCAGACACACAAGTGCAGAAACTTATGGAGCAACTGAGATCAGAGATAACATCTGAAGTAAAAAAAAAGAAATACATGAAGTGGAAAAATGGCTGGAGAAACGTATAGAGGACATCAGAGCAGAAATAATAGCTAAAGTTGACAAAGACATGCCTAAATCAATAGCATCCCAAGTAGGGGAACAACTACACAAAAGTAGAAAGGAGAACAGAACAGAAATAATCTCTGTATTAGAGAGAGAAAGGATAACCATAATGACAGACTTCAATACTATT